>PVJH01003868.1:0-134703 GCA_004026705.1 Nesogale talazaci | reverse complement strand
CAAGCATATGAGGTGATTGAAAATGTCATGGATTGGGTCAGGTGCACTTTAACCTCAATGTGATATCCTTTAAAGATGTCAATTATGACTCATAGTGATTGTCACCAGGGAAAATTAAATTCCAAGGTTGGATTCATAGTCCCTGGATGCCTGAGATTGTCCTCTATCTCGATGTGTGTATTTTCCTTCTTCCTCTTTTTTTTAATTGACAAAGTATACATTGCTATTTCCTAGAGCTTTTTCACAGCTCTTTGCTCTTTAGAGATAGGAACTATTTCTACTAGTCAGCTTCCATTTTATTCAACCTGTAATAATTTTACCCTATCTGGCCAGCTCACTCTGGAAGTGAAGCCAACAACTTGCAAATCTCTGGGTGCTGAATTGAAGTCACTTGCCTAGATTTAAATCCACACTAAAGTTTTAATACTTAGTATTAACCAGATTCATAAATATGTCTGGAATAATGACCGTCCTTTCTGTATGAGCCATGGAGTCCAATAAATTCTAAAATTTGTGAATTGACTGCAATTCTATACAGAGTGTTCAAGAGAGAAAGGCTTCACTGTTTGAATGTATGAGTGCATACACTCCAGTGCATATGTGTTTTACCAGCCTTACTTAAAGGAAGTATTTTGTTGTAAAATTGTGCACATATATGTTTCTATCTAATCCTCTGTCACCTTAGGAACAATCACACCTAGTGATAACTTATACCATTTATTATAGACTTGTGCCTTCATAATGGAATTAAGCAGAGGATGTTTTGTTATGGATATCACTTAAATTCACTAGTATTTTACTTCAATAGTGAACTATGAGGTTCTACCTGTTTTCCAGGTCTACAAAAGTTCTTTCCTACTGCACATAGTCCCTTTTGTCTTTGCATTGGAAACATCTATGTGTTTAAATTTCAAAAGGTTGGAAGGAGAGTTTGGAGCAGAAGGAATAAATAGTGTCTTCATCTAAGGACATGTAAAAGAAAAATGAGAATTACCAGTGTCACCTTCTGTGCAAACCAAGCACCCAGAACAACATGTCCTTAACAGTAACAGTTGCAAACTTCATTGAATATTATTCTTCTACACTGGAATGAGCACTGTTGTATCATTTCATCCTCACAGCAAGGTTCAGTAATTTGCTCAAGATTACACATCTAGTCATCCATTAGCTTAGTCTGTGGCTGATGAGTAATCTACCTATTTCTGTGGTTGTCTATTAAAAGGCTCACTGTTCATTGATATAAGTCACACTAAAACAAAATGAAGGCAATATGTTGATGTCCCTGCATCCTTCACCTCTATCTTATTTCTATAATGGTTCAGATTTTGAGCCAGGGTAACTGGACATGCTCTCAGATCTCAACATTGCAAGCATTTTACCATATAGCTACTTAATCTGATCCTGGCACAGTTTAAATCACAGTCTACATCTGTACTAGATAAAAGATGGTTACAAATGCATTGCAGCCCTTCTGATTCACAGGTGATGTCCTTTTGAATCTGGGCTCTTATGACAGAAGTGACACTGTGTGACTTCCAAAGGGTCTTACAACTTCTTCCATGGCTCTCTCGAATGCTGCCTCAGTAACTGTGTTAGTCTGGGTAGGCTAGAGAAACAAATCCATAGAAATTCATATATACATAAGAAAATGGTTGGTTTACAAGAGCAGTTGACTACTGAACAAACACCCCAGCCCAGTCCAGATTCTGTCCATAAGTCTGATATTAGCCCATAATTCCAAAATCATTCTATAAAGTCCACTTCAGACTCACTTCTTGTCAAATACAGGAAGATCACAGGTTAGTGGGTGAGAAGTCTTATAGATCCAGTGGCATTGCAAGCATTTTATCTCCACATAGTTTCTCCAGGTCCAGGGTTCTGCCTGCATCAGGGTCGGTTCACATGGCTTCTCTTTAAGAATGCCCCGCAGCGCGTCAGCCTTGTCAGTATAGAGTGCCCAAGGAAGTGAGCTGAGAGATGTCTCCTGTCTCCAAGGAGGAAAATATCCACATTCCCAGAATTCTCTGGAGAAGATCATTCCTGCACAGAAGTCTCATTGTCTATGACTGGATTGACAGACTAGACTCCAACCCATAATTCTTAAACCTCTCAAGTCCCAAATTGACACCAGATTATGTAACTACCAAGTAGCAAAGACAGATATGGAAACTCAGAGAGGTGAAACCTGGGAATTTGCATAACCTATAGCAACCTATAACTGCAGCCTTTCACATGAGTTATTCCTGAACACAAAGAAGTCAGAAATCCTCAAACTAGGCCAATAAATAGCATGGGGGTGGGAGTATGGGGGAGAGGAGAGATAAAAAAGAGGAAAATAAATTTGTCAAAAATTTCATTCTACTTGGATCAATAATCCATGGAAATAGGAGTCAAGAAATCAGTCTATTCACTTCATTGGGTTAATCTGCTGAAGAGTCACTAACTCACTGCCATCAAGTGGATTCAGACTCACAACTACTACCTAGTAGGAAGCAGAACTGCCCCTTTGGGTTTCTGAGACTGTAGCTCTTTACAAGTCTAAGACGTCTCATCATTCTCCCATAAATCTGTTGCAACAGACCTTTTTAAAAAGCAGCGATGACACTTTGAGGACTGAAGTGTACTTGATCCACATCACAGTCTGTTTGATTGTCTCATATGCTTGTGGCATCGGGACAATGACAAAGGGTGACAGAAGAAGGATGACAAAGCATGATACATTTGAATTAGAGTGTAGGTGAAGACTGTTTAATATACTGGGAATGCCAGAAGAATTCACAAATCCATCTTAGAAGAAATATAACCAGATTATCCTGAAAAGTGGATGAAAAAAATGGGTGACAAGACTTCAGCTTAACATATACATCATCAGAAAAACCTAATTCATCAGAAAGACCTAATTGCGAGTAAAGGGTTGATTAATTGTAGCACTGGGGCTGACAGTCACGTCTAAGAAGAAAAGATGTCACAAAACTCTCAACCTAGCAGACATTCACCTCTTTGTCTATTTCTGGCCCAAAGAGCACTGTGGACACCCTAACTTTTGATTTTCTACATCCTCTTAAAATGAGGTAGGTAGCATGCTTAATTTCTTTTGTAGATTTAAGAAAAACAAAGCCAGTGACACTCGTGTATTTATAAGATACAGCCTTATAGAAAGAAGCAATCACATATCCAGGAGGCAATCCAGTCCAGTCCAACTCAAGTCTGTAAGTCTGATAAAAGCTAAAGACCTCTTGATGACACAGAAAGCTAAGGCAGGAAACAAGGAGATCATCGGACAATAGGCACAGAGTCTTGTGGATCCAAGGACAGTGGAAACCAGGCTGGGTGCCAAGAGCTCTCCACATTGGGCAGCCCACCTTGAGCCACCACCAGAAGCAGTCATAGTGTTCCAGGAAGCAGAAAAGTGAAAGGGCTAAGAGAGAGAAGTCCTGGTATATCTCTTTAAAGGGGCCATACACCCAGGAAGGCCTCATCAGGCTGAGCCTGACTGACAGGTTCAATTCCAGCCCCGCCCCCCCACACACACACACCCCAACAAATGCAAGTTGACATAAAATCTACCTACCATGGTTGCCAGGCACTCGCCTTGAAAATGCAACAGCTATACCAATCCGGGGTCCTTTTCTCTCAGTAGACTGCAAGTTCCATAAAGATGTCTAATTTTGTTTACTTCTGTATCCACCATGCCATGAGTAGTCTGACCTCTAAATATATATCAAATGGATAGATGATCCTCTGCTCTGTAACATATGTAAATATCACCCGCTTTGTGAAATCATCTCGGACTGATGAGCAGCTTGCCCATCTATTCTCACTCCTTGAAACCCACCCAGCACTATGAATAAATTAAATTTCACCTCAATGCCCAGAAATCACATTTTCGTGCATCTGTCTCTGCCGGTCAAGGAAGGCCTGACACATTGCTGATAAATGGCCTCGTACTACAGACTCTGGTCCTTAGTCACCTCCCTGCCATCCAGTCAATTCCAATTCATAGGGACCCTGGAGGACATGGACAACGCCCCCGGCAGGTTTCTGAGGCAACAACAGTTTGTGAGACTAGAAAGTCTCCTGTATCTCTCATGGAGCAGCCTGGTGGATTTTAACTGGAGCCAAACTCATAACCCACTATGGCACCAAGACTCCTTGAAGGTGTAACAGCAGCCTAATGATGGAATTAATACATCAAGGAACACACGCTGCCACCATGTTTATACATCTTCTTCCTCTAGGTGACTATCAATTCTCAAGGGTGGACCTGTTTTGTCTTTACTTATATGTAACCCAAACATTTTGTATTTTGTATGGCACATCAACACTTGCCGAAGTGACTGTCTAACCATGGGAATGGAAGAGACATTAGTTTCAATAGTGTGTGCATGCTATTGTTTTCATTGCTTACAGTGATTTTTTTTTTGTTTCTCTCTTTTTCATTCTTTAACAGTCTTACTGGAACATAGTCCATGTATTAATAATTTGCTCCGTTTCCCCCCAGTCCATGATGTATGATTATTTGAAATAATCCTAGTCATAAAGAAGAGGAAAGTTTAGATACCAATACAACCAGTTGCCGTTAAGTTAAAGGAGAACTATGCTCCAAAGGGCTTTGAATGGTTGATTTTTTTTCCCTTTGTAGGGATTAGAAGAGATATATAAATAGAGAGATAAGAGAGGTGGGGAGAGTAAGAGAGAGAGAAATAAAGATTCAGAAACAGTATTGACTTCTCCAGCCTATGGATCAATGATAAGTGATTCAGCTGCCACAGAAGCTGAGTGATCACCATTACACTTTGGTGTTGATTTTGATTAACACACGGGACAAAGGCCATGTTTATACAAACTGTGGCTAAAACACTGGCTGGCTACAAAGGTCAAGTCCGCACAGCACAGAAAACACTGGTGAAAAACAAAACTCTCTGTTCCAGGTTTGAAGTGGACAAATGTAGGGAAACACTGCTGGAGGATATTGAAAATATCTTGATACCTTGAGAGTTCATTTTCCTCTGCTGATTTTGCTAGATGTTTGCCATTACAGCAAGCCCAGCCCAATGTGTGTGTTTTCAAACATAAATTCGATAGCTCTGATTCACATGATGCGAACTGATCAACATCAAGTTGTGTAATTTATGTCACACTTCAGCTACTGAAGAAAATGAAGAACTGAAAGAAGAGGAAGAGGCAAAGGAAAGGGAGAAAGAAGAAGGAGATAGAGGAGGAGGGGGACAAAAGGAGAAATTGAAGAAAGAAAAAATATGGAAAAGAAAAGAAAGAAAATTGAACTCAGAATTAAAGCTCAAAGCTTTAATCATAGTCAAAATATCATCTTTTCCTCCAAGGTAAATAAAGACAAAAAACAATTTTCAGAAGTATAACTAGTTTCTACCTTCCAACATTTTGATTATGCAAAATAAATGCCTCCCTATTGATGTATGTTATGTGTGGTACTGAACTCTACAGAGTATTATTTTCTAGATTAAGGTTACAAAGATTTAATAAGGTAATGCAATATGATAATTCTATATTTCCTCTATTTTGAACTGAGTGTGTATCTGTATGCATGTATAAGTCTAGGCTGATGGACATATCAGGCGTTAAATTTGGTGAACTAAATAAAGATCTACCATATGTTTTTCTCAGGAATATTTGGAATCATCCAATCTGCCATTTCAGGGCTAAATCTATCTCTTAATATAATAGAAGTTTAATTTCCCATGTTAGCTGTATCTGATTGGAGCCATGTGATCACTCTCACAGTGCAATCAGAGGGAGTGCAAGCCAGGAGTGTCATATTCAGTCAGCTAAGCCATCTTAGGTTAAGCAGCAACTATAATTTCTCCCATCAGTCTTCCCGGGTGTCTACATAGAAGGTGGAGGTCCCTAAGACCTCAGAAGATAATGCCACCACATGATCAGGAGGGAAGGGAGGGATCTGCATCTGAGAATCAAGTGCAAAAATTCCACTTCCTCTCCAAAGAATGTCAATCTTGAATTGTTTTTGAGCCAGGATGAACATTACATTAAAGTTATGAAAAGCGGGAAATGTTGGCTTGTTACACTGGCTGGTGGCATCCTGGTTAGTATAAGTCATTAATAGCAGATTCTAGAAATTAGGCTTTTGATCCAATCTGTTTGGAATTTTCACTAGTACACAAACATGGTTCTTGACATATATCCTGACATTTGTGGGTCAACCCTGATATCATGTATTTCAACATGCTCCATCATGCATCCATTTATCCCAAAAATCCTAACACAGGGCCAGACACACAGTAAGTACTCAAAAGATATTTGTAGGATGAACAGTCAGCATTCACCTAGACTGCAAAATGAGTACCAGAAATCTTAAATACTTGGAAGCAAAAACAAGATTGTATCCATTTTAACTCTGTGAATTCTGAATGCAGTAAAATTTGTAAAACCACTAGTAGTTTTCTATATTCTTCCTGATTTGGTATGTTTACAGTCTATCCTTGCTTCTAATTTGGTAGATTCCATTCTTGTGGATTTTCTCTCCAATACATCTCTATATTTAGTATTGGAATAAACTATCTGGCTCAGATTTTGGAGTGGGGAGAACACATACTTCTCTCTGGTTTGCCAAGGCAAATCAGAGCAGCTAATATTTATTAAGGGCTTGATAAGAGATGGCATGGGAAGAAAATAGCATGATTAGGGGCAGACATGTTGCTAAGCAAGTTATCTGCATCAGTTGATTGTTTCCAGAAGAATCTACCCCCATCTCATAGGTAAGAAAACATATTGAGAAAGAGGAAATAATTTGTCCGATGACACACATGAACAGAAGTCAGAGAGGAGCACAGCTCTGTCTGATCTGAGAGCCTAGGCGGTTGCCTCTTGCTACTTGCTGTCACTGGTTGCAGGTAACAAAGACAGACTCTGACTAATGCCAGCAAAAGAACTTTTAAAAAGTGAAGTGAGAGAGAGAGAGAGAGACCTCAAGAAATGCAAGAAAAATGCAATTAAAAGATCATGGAACTTTGTATGACTTTTTGAACCCCCTTAAACAGATAGATATCTGTCATGTAGCATCTTATCTTTCATGATCCCTCACATACTCCCAAGTTGATTGCCTATAAGACAGGGTAGAGGTACCCTCTGTGAGTTTCTGAAACCGTAACTCTTTATAGGGGGAGCAGGTCTCCTCTTTGTCCCACACAGCAGTTAGTGATTTTGAACTGCAGACCTTGTGGTTAGCAGCCAAACATGTAAACACTATGCCTTAAGGGCTCCTAACTCTCATGATACATTCTGTGAAATAGAACATGATGTGACCGGGATGATGTGTGACCACCCTACCCTATCATAAGTCCTGCGTTTCCTTTCAGCTTCTCCAACAAGCTCCGTGCCTTAGTAGTAACAGTCATGGTACTCAGAGGGGTGTGTTGTTCCATTTGATCCTCAGTTCACAACATCACAGTGTCTCCATATTTGATACAGATCCCCCTCACTATTGGGTTCGCCTATAGCTTTCCATGGAGCTGAACTTCCAGCAGCTGGGACAAAATTGTGTTGGTTTTTGAGGATCACTATGCTGCTCTAATGCAGCAAGCTTAAATACTGAGCAAGAGTACTCACTGAATTTTCCACCTTCATGTTGGTTAACAACCTTTTTGTTGCCCTTCCAAATCCATACTTCTTCTTTGCCTCTTGCTGCAGCTGCCACCACTAGCAGGGGATTTGCTGCATTGGGGAGCAATGAAGCATTTTGTGCTAATATTTTCTAAAGAAAATTAAGCAGAGGAATAACACTATACCTCTCTAAAGAGGCCTTATATCCAAGAATAGATCATGCCCCCAGTGAGTCAAAGCATAAGCTATTATACGGTAACACCACCACCATCAACATGGTAAGTATTGGGCTGCTGACTATAGCTTGGACATTTATACCCACCAGCCACTCCTCAGGAGATTGCAGAAGCTGCTCTCATGAAGCATTCGTCCCAGAATCCCAAGAGAGCAACTCTACTCTATCCTATTGGTCTGTAATGGGTAGGAATTGTCTTGACAGTCCATTAGCTTCTATTTCCACTTTTCCATGAACTTTGTGAAATCATATATATATATATATATACCATGTATACACAACACAAGAGGGTTACCAAAAAGAGGATATTTTTCAAATCTATTATTTAAATTTTTGACAGAACAACCTTATCACCTTCAAAGTACTCCCCATTACACTTAATGCATTTTTCAAATCTGTGATTCCATTATTTATTTTATAAATCATTTTATTGGGGGCTCATATAACTCCTAACGTGATCAACACATTCATCAGTTACATGCAAACCCCACATTTGCACATTTGTTGCCATCATCATTCTCAAAACATCCTCCCTCTACCTAGGATGCTGGTACCAGCTCCTCATATTTTCCCTCCCTCCCCACTCCCCCTCCCCTATGAACCCTTAACAATTCACAAATTGTCATTATTTGTCATCGTATACTGCCCAATGTATTCCTTTACCCACTTCCCCTTTGCCCATACCCCAGAGAGGAGGTCATATGCAGATCCCTGCAATAGGCTCCCCCTTTTTACTCCACCGTCCTGGCATCACCACTCCTGGTTCTGAA
Organism: Nesogale talazaci; assembly: GCA_004026705.1. Lineage (NCBI taxonomy): Eukaryota > Metazoa > Chordata > Mammalia > Afrosoricida > Tenrecidae > Nesogale > Nesogale talazaci. The sequence continues at coordinate 126,102 of PVJH01003868.1, read as the reverse complement.
GAGATTGTCTGTCCTGAATTACTCCTGTTATCAGCTCTAGTGTACATCCCCTGGTCTAGCTGGACTTGTAAGGTAGAACCGATCATGATAGTGGGTGGGAGGAAGCATACAAGAACTAGAGGAAAACTGCATATTTCCTTGTTGCTACACTGTTGACCTTGACAGGCTTGTCTCCTCCCCACAACCCTTCTGTAAGGGGCTGTCGCTTTACCTATTGATGGACTTTGGGTGTCCAATCTGCACTCCCTCTCATTCACAGTGATATAATTTTTAGATCTTTGATGCCTGATACCCGATTACTTTGACACCTCATAGTTGCACAGGCTGGTATGCTTCATCCATGTGGGCTTTGTGGCTTCTCAGATAGATGGCTGCTTGTTTTGAGCACAGATGTTATTTTTTTGGTACCGGGCAACATCAGCTTACTTCATCACATTTGCTTATTCACACATTTGTCCTCAGTGATCATATCAGGAAAGCGGGTATGCAATGATGTGGTTTTTCAGTCTTGAAGTCCAATTACTGATCTCTTTGATACCTCGTGGTCACACAAACTGGTGTGCTTCTTCCATGTGGGTTTTATTGCTTCTGACCTAGTTGGCTGCTTGTTTTACTTCAAGCGTTTTAGACCCCAGATGCTACATCTTTTGATAGTCAGACACCATCAGCTTTCTTCACCAATTTTGCTTATGCACACATTTGTCTTCATTGATCGCGTCAGGAAGGTGAGCATCAGGGAATGCCAATTTAATAAAACAATGTGTTCTTGCATCGAGGAAGTACTTGAGTGAAGGCCCAATGCCAATCTGCTATCTTAATACTAACCCTACAAGTGTATGCACATAGATCTATTTCCCCATCGTCATTATATAAATATATTCACCTATGTACATACCTATATTTAGACCTCTATAAATGCCTTTTATACCCACCCACCCCAGTTCTTTCCTCTATTTTCTTTTACTTTGCTCTTGCCCTGCTTCATGCTCGGCCTCCATTTGAGTTTCAGTATTTTCTCTCTGCTGCATTATTCTTGATCAATCCCTATCAGGCCTCTCACATCCACCTTGTCACTGATTTTGAATCACTTGTTGTTTCCCTTATCCCTGGGTTGATCAACATCACCTCTTTTCCCCCTCCTCCTCATCTCCCATGTCTCCCCTGGAACTATCAGTCCCATTATTTTCTCCTCCAGACTGTTCATCCAGCCTATCTTATCTAGGTAGGCCTGAAGAGATAACACAGGCATCCTTAGATGAAGCGACCAAAGAAAATAAAACAATTATAACAACAAAAAAAGCCCTAATGTCCAAAATATATGTACATATGTAAAAAATAAAAATAGCAACAAAATAAAAACCTATAAATATGGGACCTCCCGGCGTGTCCCCGGGCTGAGTTTGATGAGGGGCCACACCCTGGCCCCAAAGTATATCCTTGACACTCCCTCGGGAACTCCATGCTGTGTTGCACACATGTAATGTTTGGCCTTGGTGTGGTTGGGTCAGACAGGGTACAATCCTGACCTGGTTTCTCCATTGTTGTCCCTGAAGGGCCTTGTGTCAGCGAGGGATGCTGTGATTCATAGTGAGCCCAGCCATATTGTCCTCTCTGTGCATTGACGGTTCTGAGTGGGATTGTCATCCTCAAGGCTCGGTGGGCCAGGATGCACTCCATTCTCTCTAACTTCCCCTTCATTTGTTCTTGTGTGCTCCGATCAGGCATGTCTCACTCCCTAAGCTGCAGCTGACCTCCAAAGCAAACTCCCCTGGGTATAGAGTTGGCTTTCCACGTAGTTGGGATTGGGGGTGTGCGTTCAGACCCCTCCACTCGTTCCCCGCTCCATGCCGTCATGCTGGATTCACATCCTGGATTACCTGGTTTAAGTTTGGTCCCTCTTTCCCCGTGGAGAGATAAACAATACACTGCCTTGGGTGGGGTAGTACCCCATTCCCTCTATACACATCTCCATCTCCCACCCCACCTCATTTGACTATCATATGGAGCCCTGTATTTGGTCTGCCCCCTGCCCTACTGCCTGGGCCTCCCCCCAGGAATTTCTCTATATAGTAGTTTTATTCCCTATGCCCTTTTTGCATTTTTTTAAAGCTTACCTCAGCTGACTCATGTTGTATAAGTTCTTTTGCGTTTGGTTTATTTCAATTAACGTAATTTCCTCCAATTCTTCCCATTGGGTCATGTGCTTCATGTGTTCATCACTGATTTTCAGAGATGCGTAGTACTCCATTTTGTGTGTGTACCAGAGTTTTTTAATCCATTCATCAGTTGATGGAAATTTGGGCTGTTTCCAAATCCTTGCAATTGTGAACTGTGCAGCAATGGACATCAGAGCACAGATGTCTGGCCATGGTTTGTTTCTTGCCTCTTCTGGGTATATGCCCAGTAGGGGGATTTCTGGGTTGTGTGGTAGCTCAATTTCTATCTATTTTATATATCGCCAAATCAACTTCCATAGTGTCTGTACATAACTACAAGTCCACCAGCAGTGGATGAGAGTTCTTGTCTCCCACTGCCCCTCCAACATTTGTTGCTTTCTGATTTTTTGAATTTGGCTATCTTCGAGGGTGTAAGGTGGTATCTCATTGTTTTGATTTGCATTTCTCTTATAGCTAATGATCGGGAACATCTCATATGTTTATTGGCTATTTGGATTTCTGCCTCTTTGAAACTTCTGTTCGGGTCCTTTGCCACATCCTCAATTGGCAGTTTTGTTCTTTTTGAAAGCGATCAGGGTATTGTAAATTTTACTAATGAGGCCTTTATCTGATTTGTCATTGCTAACGATGTTTTCCCAGTCAGTGGACTCTCTTCTTAGCCTGTTGGTGAATTCTTTTGATGTACACAGGTGTTTTATCTTCAGTGTATCCCACTGGTCTATTTGTGTCTCCTCTATTTGTGTCCTTTCCTATTTCAGACAGTCTATATAATCCCTGTGCCAAAGTTCACAGGTTGGTCTCAATTCCCTCATTGATGGCCCTAACAATTTAAGGTCTGTGATCCACCTTGGGTTGATTCTAGTACATGAAGTGAGGTAAGGGTCTTGCTTCATTTTTTTTACAGGTAGCTATCCATTTTCTGCAGCACCACTTGCTGAAAAGGGCATCTGCTTCCCATTTGATATTTTGGGGGCTCTTATCAAAGATCAGTTGTCTGTATGTTTTTATTTCTGGGTTTTCAATTTTTTTCCATTGATCAGAGTATATGTCATTATGCCCATACTACGCTGTTTTGACCATTGTGTAGTATATGTTAAAATCAGGTAAGCAAGCCCTCCCAAAGTGTCCTTCATCTTGAGGAGTTCTCTGCTAATTCTGGGCTTCTTCCATCTCCATATGAAGTTGGTAATCTTTTTTTTTTTCAATTTCTTTGAAGAAGAATGAGGGTAATTTTATTAGAATTGCATTAAACTTATATAGTGCTTTGGGTAGAAATAATATCTTTACTATATTGAGTCTTCCGATCCACAAGCATGGGATATCCTTCCATGTGTTGAACTCACTCTTAGTTTCTTGTAATAGTGTTCTATAATTTTCATTATATAGATCTTTTGTTCTTTTAGTCAGGTATACCCCTAGATATTTCAATTTGTGCTTAGCTATAGTGAAGGATACCTCTTTTTTTAACCTCCTCTTTTGTGGTCCTATCTCATGTGTATAGCAGTTCAATAGACTTCTGATAGTTGATGTTGTATTCTGCCTCTCTGCCATAATCTTCTATTACTTCCAGCAATCCCCTTGTGGAGCTTTTGGGAATTTCCATATATAAAATCATATCATCTGCAAATAATGATATTTTCACTACTCCCTTCCCTAGGTGAATATCTTTGATGTCTTTTCTTTGCCTTATGCTGTTAGCTAAAACCTCCAGTACGATAATAAATAAGAGTGGGCACAAGGGTCATCCTTGTCTGGTCCCCTTTTTCTTTGTGATTGTCTTCATCTTTTCTCCATTGATTATCATGTTAGCTGTTGGTTTGTCATATATAGCTTGCATTATCTTGAGGAATTGTCCTTATATTCCTATCTTCTCAAGTGTCAAACAGGAACTGTTGTTGCATGTTATCAAATGATTTTTCCTCATCTATTGATATTATCATGTGGTTCTTCTATTTTTTTTGTATTAATGTGGCAAATGATACTAATTGTCTTTCATATGTTGAACCACCCCTATATCCCAGATATGAATCCCACTTGGTCAAGTTGAATTATTTGTTTTATATACTTTTGTATTCTATTGGCCAATATTTTATTAAGGAATTTTGCATCAATGTTCACTAGGGATATTAATCTGTAGTTCTCAATTCTTGTGGAATCTTTGCCTGGTTTCAGTATCAGTGTTATACTAGCTTCAGTGAAGGAGTTGGGGCGTTTGCCATATTTTCAATGTTTTGGAAGAGGTTGTGTAGAGTTTGTGTCAGTTCTTCCCTGAATGCTTTGTTGAATTCTTCTGTAAAGCCATCTGGTCCAGGTGATTTTTTTTCATTGGTTGGTAATCTCTTGATAATCTTGTTTATTTCTTCTCTTGTTACAGGTCTGTAGAGATACTTGATGTCCATTGGAAATAATCTAGGGAGGGACAATTTTTCTTAGAATTTATCCATGTCTTCCAAGTTGTTGAATTCATTGGAGTACAATCATTTATAGTACTGTATAATTATCCTTTTGATTTCATTAGAGTCAGTTGCAATGTCTCCTCTTTCATCCCTCACTCTTACTATTGAAATTTTCCCCTCCTTTCTTTGGTTAAGTCTGCCAGTGGTTTGCCAATTTTGTTAATCCTTTCAGAGAACCAACTTTTAGCAGCATTTTTTCCCATTGTTTTCCTATATTCCCTCTCCTGAATCTCAGCCCTGATTTTTATTATTTCTTTTCTTTTGCTATTAGTGGGATTGTCCTGCCAATTCTAATCATTGTAAATTCTGTGCCAACATATCAGTTATGAAACATTCTTCCTTTTTCAAGTGTGCATGTATTGCTATGAAACTTCCCCTGATAACTGCCTTTGTTGTGTCCCATAAGTTTTGATATGTTGTTTTTTCCATTCTCCTTGGTTTCTAGAAATTTCCCAGTTTCATCTCTGATCAAAGTTATTCATCCTCCAATTACTTGCTCTTGTTTTCTTCATCTTCCTTTGGTTGATTTCCAACCTTATGGCACAGTGGTCTGAGAGAAAGGTCTGTATAATATCAATATGCTAAAATTTATGTAGATTTGCCTTATGCCCCAGCATGTGGTCTATCTTCAAATATGTGCCATGTGGGCTTGAAAAGAATGTGAGTTTTTTTTGGATTTGGATGAAAAGCTCTGTAGATATCTATTTAGTCAAGTCGTCTAATTATAGTGTTTAGATCTCTAGCCTCCTTGTTGAGTTTCTTTCCCTGTGATCTGTCTTTCTCAGACTGTGGTGTATTGAAGTCATACACTATAATTGTTGAGACTGTGTTTTTATTTTTCATCTTTTGGAGTGTTCGGTTTACGTATTCAGCAGGTCTCTCATTTAGGGGATATATGTCTAAAATGCTGATTGATTCATTTTCTACCATTCCCTTGAGCATTATATGGTGTCCCTTCTTAGCTCTTTTTATGGTTTGCATTTTGAGGTCAATTCTATCCAAGATTAGGATTGCTACCCCTGCTTTTTTTTTTTGAATTGTTGTTTGCTTCATATACCTTTTTCAGCATTTGATTCTCAGCCTATTTTTGTCTGTAGTCTGGAGATGTGTGCCCTGTAGGCCGCAGATTGAGGGATTGTGTTTGCTAAGTCGGTCTCCTAGCCTCATTCTTTAATTCCTGAGTTCAGTCCTTTGATATCTGGGGTTATTGTCTCCAACTGTGGAATATGTGATCTCATTTTATACCTATTGTGTTGGGTGTTTCCCTACCTCACTTTCTTTTCAATGTGTTGTGCATGTGTGTGTTAGGGTTAATCATTCTTGACTTCTTTCCACCCTTAAGCCATCCCAATTTTCAGGGCTGTTTTCTCTTTGCTGTCCTCTGGGTGAGGTTTTTCTATCTGATGTTCTCTTATTTATGCTTGATGAGTGCTGTTCTTCTGCCTATACTGTGTCAGCAATGATCTTTCATAGGGCTGGGTTTCTTCTAACTTATTCTTGAGTTTTTTCTTGTCTGGAAAACTCTTACTTCTCCATCTCTCTTGATAGGTAATTCTTGGATGTGCATTATTTTCCTTCAATTTTTGGAATCTATTACTGCACTCTCACCTCCTTTATAGTGTCCACTGTTAGGTCTGAGCATATACTTATTTGAGAACCTTTATATGTGATTGCTTTTTTTCCCCTAGCTGCTCTCATGATTTTCTTCATTTTCTCAAAGTTGGATAGTTTAACTATTATGTGTCTTGGTGACTTCTTCTTGGGATTCAGTCTAGCTGGTGTTCTTTCAGCCTCCTGAATGGTTGCCTGGTTTTCCTTCACTAACCTAGGGAAGTTTTCCTCCAGGAACTCTCTGACTATTGTTGCAGGTGTCTTCTTTGTTGTGTCTTCTACCAGTGGACCAATAATTCTGGTGTTTTTCCTCTTCATAGTATCAGACATAGCACTTACATTTTCTTCAGTTTCTCTGATAATCTTATTAGATGTTTGTTCGCATGTGTTAAATTCCACTTGGCTAGCCTCTAGGTCACTGATGAGGTTTTCACCTTCCTCCAGTTGATTCCTGAAGTCTGTGAATCTGCTCTTGTTTTTTGCTATCTTGTCCCTAAGTTCTTGTATTTCCCTGTGGTGTATGGTCTTTATTTCATCTATCAATTCATCCTCTTTCTGTAATTCTTCTCTCATATCCTTTACAGCTCCAAGCATATTCTGCAAATTTCTTTCTGTGGCATATCAATGGCTGCTTCTTCTAAGCATGTCTTTAGGTTCAGGACATCTTCTGCCATTGCCTTTTGTTTCCCCTTTTCTTTTTTTCATTGACGTTGTTGGGACTGATTGCTATTTGCATTGCATTGTTTTCGAGGAACCAGGTGCCATTTTCCAGGGACTTGAAAAGCACTGGCTCGCACTGATAGACTTATAGGAATATGTTTTCAAACTTCCTATGACTAATTGGGTAGAAAATATCCAGGTGGAGGGTGGGTGGGCTTCTCCAGTCTCCAGCTACACTGCACAGGATGGAGCTCTCCTAGCTGGGGGTAGCAGGTGTAATTGCCCTAGGGTAAGGGGAGTGGTCTGGTCTGCGAGCCAAACTGGAAAATACCAGGAGTTAATACCAAGAAGCCAAGCCTGACAAAACCATTGGCAGTGGGGAGGGGCGTGGGGTGGGTTGGAATAAAGAGAAGTGAGGGAACCCAAGGTAACTACATAGCTGCACACCTGATCCCTGAGCGTGGGGTTAAAAGAGTTCAATCTCTGCCCTCTACCAGCAGCGGCAAGCTGGGGTTCCCCTGTGCCAGCTCCAACCATCCTGGCAGTGACTCTGGCAAAGACAGTGGCAAACAGTGGCAGGGCTAGAGTCAAACACTAGCCAGGCTTCACTATAATAAGCCAAAAAGCTTCCAGCCCCTCAAACCCTGCGAATCTGTGCCTACTTATCTTTATGATGCTCCTCCAGTGATCCAGCTGTGCTGAATTTCTTTCTCAGTCACTCTACCCAGGCTGATCTCCTCCGTGAATGACATTCAGTTGCCATCTTCCCAGAAGTCTGCTGTAATTCCATTCTTGGAAGCATTTTTCAAGTTCATCTGATGGCTGACAGAACATCCCTCAATTTCTCTTCACCTCTTCTACATTGTCAAATCGCTGTCCTTCCACATCCCTCTTCATTCGCAGAAACAAAAGAAGTCACATGGAGCAGTCAGGTGACTAAGGTGCATGGGGCAAGAGAGGCATGCTGCTTGTAAGCAGGTGCTTTGCTGTGGTGGCAAAACCAGACCCCTGTTTCCCCCAAATCAGGCCTTTTTTGTTTAACCCTATAATGCTATCTTTTCAGAACCTTTAAATAGCAACCTTGATTAGTCAGACTTGGTGGAACAAACTCCAATTGCATTATGAGTCAACATTTTCATCCATTAGGGAAGTTGATGGAAGTCCAGAACAAGGTTTGTCATCAATTGGCATTTCACCTTTTTTGAAATGAGAAAAACACTTGTGTGCTAGAGTTTTTCCCACAGTGCTGTCCTTGTAAGCTATGTTCAACATTACAACAATTTCAGCAGCATTTTTCCCAGACAGGAAATAAAAATCTTTCACAGACACACGCTGTTCTCTAAATTCAGCCATCACAAAAAAAAAATGAGGTTTGAGTAAAACTGCTTTTATGAAAAAAATCACTGGGACCAGAGAAAATCTTCCCACAAAATGTCACTGGGTGCACTAACTCAGAGAGAGTTGCTTGATGCTTCTCTATCAGGAAAAATGCATACTATGAAAGCTCCACCCAACAGAGATTTTTATCCTTTAAGAAAAAAAACTACTCTTGTTTGTATGTATGTATGTATATGTACATGCATATGCAGTGAAAACTCATTTGTCTAACTCAATTTGTTCCAAATTTGTGTTCAGACACCCTAAAGTTGAAAACTGAACTTATTTCCCCCCCCCCCAAAAAAATGGAAAACTAGATATTGGTTCTAAAGCCCAAAATGACACTTATAAATTCAGTATGGAGGCTTTTAGCCTTTTCACATATCACAGTCTCTGACACACAATGGCCATTAAATTGCATCCAAATAAACAGTAACTTTTCAACCTCTTCAGTGGTCTGGGTTCCTTGTTTTGTCGTGGTGAACAATTTCACATCTTTTGCTACATTAACTGCTTTAATCCCATTTTACTCCAAAAATGTTGATAATGTCAACTAAGGTTGTATTTGGCTGCCAAATTAGACAAACAGTGACATGATTCAAATTTCCCAATGATCTATCGTGGTGCTCAGTTTTCCTCTTACCTTTACCATTGGCATCACAAACTTTCTTTGGAGCTATGTTTATAATAGGTTATGAAAATAAAGCCCCCCCAAAGCACATTGAAAAATGTTTGAATGCACTAACACAAGTTCGTTATGATGTCTGAGTGAGAACTCTGCTTAGACCAAAGCATCCCCTCTTCGTGTATTCCATGAGGTAAGACTAATGACTTACCCTGTGCACGGACATGTTTTTTGTTTTTTTGTTTTTTCAAGTCAGATTTGGTTGACTATTAAGCAAAGGTACACACACCAAGCATATTGATATTGTGTGTGTTTTTTACTTTGCTTTCTTATTTTTGGAAAGTTCAAGCTTGGAGTCCTTGGATAACCATTAAATAGGCAACACTATGCACTTGGAAGCATGAGACTGGATCATATACTATTTTTGTTCACTAGTGAACAAGAAAGGAGGAAGGAGAAGGCAGCTCCAAAATCCAGCCTGCAGGAATCCACAAAGGACCTCTTCATGAGTCAACTCCATCTGCTTTCCAAGTTTCTGTTTTTCTGCTCAAGTCGTGAATTTCCCACCCCAAGAATGACCTTCCTCAAGTCATCTACCCAGCTCTTTCTTGGTCAGGGGAGTGTAGAATACCACGAGTGATAGACCCACCAGAAGCAGAACCAACAAGGTGAGGTAGTCTTTGAAAATATAAGGTTGTTACCAGTAGAAGTGAAAACAATGGACACCAGGGATGCTAACTAAGAAATTCTCACTTACCCACCCATGCATCCAAGACCATGAAGATTCATGGAAACCTTCTATAAGGGTTCCTAAAGACTGTACAAGACTTTACAAGAGCAGAAGATCTCGTCTTTCTCCCATAATGTGTGTTTGAGAACATTGACTCAACCCTTCAAGGCCCAGGTTCACTTCCAGTAAGAAGGGGCTGGACAAGCATCTACCCTTTACTCCAAGAATGAATGAGATAATGCATCAAGAGCATTGGACCCAGCTGCCAGAAAATTCAAAGGACTCAAGGGATAGTGGTTATCACTACTGCTGCTGTTGCTACACCAGCAAAACCGTCAGGAACAATGGTAGCGATCTGCTGAGCACAAAATCCAGATGAGTAAAACTCTTGTTCACTGCTGTCCCGTTGGTTCTAACTTACAGCCACCCTGGGAACAGCAAGAATGAACCTCTGCCCAGTCTGTGCCATCCTCATAGGAGTTGCTGCTGCAGGAACTCTGTCAATCTATCTCTTTTTGGCAACCTATCACTTTTTACCAACAGGAGTTCTGATGGTGTAGTGGTTACGTGCTAGGCGGCCATCCACATACTGGACAGTTCAAGACCATCAGCAACTCCTCAGGGGAAAGACTGGGCTTTCAAGTCCAACAAATAGACACCGTTTCCGAAATCCACAGGGGAGGCTGAGTCAGCGTTGACTTGATGGCAGGGAGTGAATGAGATTCTATGTGATGTCCTTCTCCAGGGACTCAAAACTCCCTGCCATTGAGTCGACTGCTATTCCCATGAACACTACCTGATTCAAAAGCTCTGGGCCCTTCATTTACAAAGTTCACACCATGCACCACCATGGACCCATTTGAATTATGACGTTGGTGAAGAGTTTTGCAACTCATAGCAACCCTTAGCATAGGTTGAACTGCTCCTGAGGTTGGAATAGGAATAGAAGGCCTCATGATTCTCCAGGAAGCTCCTGGAGCTTTCAAAGTCCTGACTTTTCATTAGTGGCCCAATACACAACCCACTAGGCCTCCAGGGCTCCCTCTTCATGGATTTCTAAGTGCCTTCTAACAGCATCTCCAAAGAATTTGAGGTGAGGTCTCACCATTCCTCTTTCTTTCTTTCTTTCTTTCTTTTTAAATTACTTTTTAAATTTTAAAAATCATTTGATTGAGGGCTAATACATCACTTTTCACAATACATAAATATATATATTGTGCTAAGCACCTTCACATGCCTGCTGCTGTCATCATTCTCCAAATATCTGCTTTTCCACGAGTGCCCTTGATATCAGCTTCTCATCCTTTCATCCCCCTTTCTAAGAGGCATTCTGGCTGTATTGCTTCCAAGACAGTTATTTTTACTCTTCTGGCAGCCCATGATTTGTTTGAAATTGTTCACCAACATCATAATTCAAATGCATCCATAGTTAGGAAGGGTGTGAACTTTGTAGACTAAGGGTCCTGAGCTTTTCAATTAGATGGAGTTCATGTGAATAGCAGCTATGGCACAGTCTCAGATGCTCTGTTTTCTCACCTGCAAAATGGCCATAAAACTTATGAGGGCTAAATGAAAAAAAGTTAGCTAACTTCTGGCATATATATATGTGCATGTATATATACATATATACACACATATAATGCATCCAAGCTTTTATTAATATTTTATTTAAGGATACAGCTTATTTTTATATATGATATATACTTTATTATATATACAACTATATAAATTTATTATGTATGTGTGTGTATATACTTATATGCTAGTTGTCTCATGCCCTGGCTTCACTCCAGGATTGTTTTAAAGTACCGATGTCAGCATTGGTTTCCTAGAGCAGCATTAACAAATTACAACAAACTGAAATACTGCTGATACTAATAACAGCTCCTGCTTAGTCAGTTCTGACCTGCAGTAACCCCATGTACAACAAAACCAAACACTCTCCAGACCCAGACCATCTTAGCAAGAGTTGCCGTGTTGGAGTTCATTGTTGTGGCCCCTGTGACAATTCATCTCCTAGGAGTTCTCCTCATTTCTCCTCTCCTCTCCACTCCTTTCTTCTTTTTCTTCTTCTTCTTCTTCTCCTCCTCCTCCTCCTCCTTCTTCTATCTATTATACATAGATATGGAAATGGTATGTATAGTTTATTGCTCTTCACTTTATTGTACTTTGCATATCTCGCATTATATAGATGGAAAGTCTGTGGCAACCCTGCATTGAGCAAAAATCATCTTTTCCTACAGTAAGTGCTCCTTTCAGGGTTTTTTACATATTGATAATTGTTGCAATATTTGAAAAGTTTTTCATAATGCTTTTGCACACTTTATAGACTTCAAAAAAAAAACCCTCACTGCTATCAAGTTGATTCCAACTCACAATGACCCTATATAGTTCAGAATTCAACTGCTCCTATAGATTTCAGTCTGGAACTCTTTATGGAAGTAGAAAGCCTCATCTTCCTCCTTTGGATTGCTTGGTGGTTTTGAACTGCTGACCTTGCAGTTAGAAGTCCAACATATAACCCCATATGCCACCAGGAGCCCATACACTGCAAAGTTATTTTTTGGCATCACTGCCCCCTGCCAGTGGGAAGCCCAGTCTTGCTCCTGAAGAGCTGCTGCTGGATTTGAACTGCCAATCCAGTGGGCTGCAGCCCTGCACTCAACCACTACACCACTGGGGCTCAGTCGCAAAGTTAATTTTTATAAGTACTGGAAAATAAAAAACTTCATGATACTTTACTGAGATATACACTGTGTTATGGTGATCAGCATCCCAAACCACAATCTCTCTGAGCTATCTGTGTGTATATAAAATGCATGTATGTTTGACATACATTTTGTAGGTTTATATACATTTTCCATAGAAATATATTTTTATGTGATAGTTTTGTATTATTCATGTACTTACATATTGTAGATAATAAATCAGGAGCCCAAGAACCACAGTGGATAAGAGTTTGACTCCTGACCGAAGGTTTGATGTTTAAATCCACCAGCAGCTTTGTGAAGGAAAGATGAGGGTGTCTGCTTCCATAAAGATTTCCAGTATTGTGCTCACACTTTTTCAGCATGTGAGCTACTTATCAAGTCAAGATGATCTACCAACTACAAAAATGTAAAACATATATTTTATTTATTTATTACATTTATTCATAAATGCACTGAGAATTTTTATACGGACAATGTATGTTCATGTACCTTGCATAACCGCATGAGTCCATATTGCACAACACAGCACAATTAACTGTGTACACTTTTTTGTCATTACCTGAGTTGACTCTGATGATTTACATTGACCGGAATGAGTCAAGAATGCACAGTCAGGACAGTAGCTGCTAAAAAACAGCCTCAAGCACACTTCCAAAGGATCATCAGTCATGGTGGAACAGTACTTGGACAGGATCTTTATGTGGGAAAAGGCTGACTCACATAAATAAGTACAGTCGAATAATGCTGTCAAGTAGGGAGCACATTTTTCCATGCTTGGGTATTTCTCCTCTGTCAGTAAGTTCCAGAACTGTCCATGCGCTCTGGACTTGAGGTGAATATTGGTTTGTAGTGTCAAAATCTCCCATTCCATATGAAAGGGATGCGATTTTGGTCTTCTTACTTGGTCCAGCTCCCCCACTCATTCTAATACCCTTTCTTGTGTTTCAGAGAAAAAGACCAAGGTCTAAAAATTGGCAATAACGTAGCTTGTCAGTTTTTATGCACTTCTCACAGTTGTTTGCCCATGCATTTGACACGTAAGATTGCATCTGATTGGCTTCTCTGTATGTCAGTTAAGTGACAGGGTTGATGGCAGGCTTACATCTGTCGAATGCCATGGGGTCTACCCACACTACATTAGCAATTGATTGACTAGTAGATTGCAATTGGTGTATTGAGCACTCCGGATTTACAGCCTTGAAAATTCTATGGGGTCCTTCGATTCTCTCCTGTCGGGACACCATGAATAGTAATCAATTCAGCAGGCTGGGTTATATGCAATCAGTGACAATGCTGTTGTCTTTTGCCATCAAGTTGATACTGATGTCTGCCGACACCGTCTATATTGAAAAGGGTTTTCAAGCTGTGACCATTTAGAAACAGATCATCAGGCTTCTCTCTGAAGTTCCTTGGGGTGTGTTTACACTGCCGCCCTCTTGGTTAGCCAAATAGAGATGTAGTCAAAATGCAGTATAATGAAAAAATTGTCTACGGCTTTAGGCACAAAGATATCCTTTGGCATTAATTAGGACAGCAAAAACAAAAAAGAACCAAACTTACTGTTCTGATAGAGACTGGTGGAACCCTTAAGACAACCCTCATTTTCTATTAGCCATTAGAAAATTTCAGACCCAGAGTTGAACTCATCCCAGTGACTCACCTTTCAGCTAAACAGCAGACAGACCTGTAATGAAGGGAAAAGTCATTCCAGGAGATGCATACCCTACAGGAGAGGTACATCATGGGAGAGCAAAAGGGCGGCACTGGTCCAGGTAGAACTCTCAGAAGACAGGGAAGGCCAGGCAAGAAGGGTGAGGAGATGAAGTAAATGAGGGGAAGCGCACTGTCACATTATGGGAACTGCAATCAATGACACAAAACAAGACGTGGTGGATCGTGGAAGGATACCAATTGACGCTGAAAACTTTTACCAAACCCGCAGGCAAGAGCTTAAAGAAAAGAAGCACGCACACGCTGGATTGACAACAGGTGATGCTCAGGCAAATGAAATTGTGACCAGAACTCGTCTGCGGAGCTGTGGATAGCATTGAAACACCTTTGGGGATTATGTGGCAACAGTCAAGCAATGCTTATAATCTACCTATCACATGTTTGAAGCAGTGTACACAATCCAACACATCGTTTTCTGGTTTTGTTTTGGTTGTGCACTTTCCAAATATCTTCCAAGACGCATGCATCTGTTTTCTGATCCGATATCTACTCCCCTCACAAACCAGTTCAGATCACTGTACAGAGCGGTCACAAGTCGAGTTGAGATTCTTTGGGGTTATACTCCATTTTCTCCCTTCCTTCTCTGCTAAGCATTGCAGGGGAACTGGGACACTAGAATTCTTGGAGTGGAATGAGAGCAGACAGGGCTCTCTAGTGCCTGAAGCTTCCCGCCCCATTCATCATGCAGTTCAGAGCCGCTCGTGTTGCTGATGGAGAAAGAAGGCCTGCAGAACAAGCAGCAAAGGGCCAACTAATCCAAGATCCTAAAGATTACCCCCCTCAAACTGCGGGCCAACGGAGCCATCTGGCTCTGTGCAAGCCACCACCTGGAGTTCCCCTCTCTGAGTCCTCTCGGTTTGCATGGATGCTCTGCCATCTGCCTTACTCCACAGACAGGCCCAGTTGCAGTGGATGTGAATAGGGGAGAAGCTTGGAAGATATTTCTGGATTAAAAATCTGGCCTCCCATTCTACTAGAGCAGCTAACGTATTTATTTAACAGCAGAAGAAGAAAGGAAGAAAAGAAGGAAGGAAGCTGTATCATCATTCAACTTAGATGTCAGTTGCCATTTAGCTGTTAACTCTTACTTTTTTATTGCGCCTAGAACTCTTAAGATGTATTTTGAAATTACTTACCCTCCTTTGTAATTAGAGCAACAGGAGAATGTGCTATAAATACCTGCCTGCATTTTGAAGGCTTCCACCCTCATGAAGCCTATAATTATAATTTTTACTGTATCATGCTGCTACACTTATTTTAGATAAAAATCCTTTGGCTCTTTGGCTGTGGTCACTGAAATACAAGCTGTGATCCTGTATGAGGCAAGGAGGATGAAAGAAGTAAGAGAAGGCTGGGCAGGTCTCTTTCTTTTATGATACAAGTTTAATGTCAACAAGGCATTATACTCTGGGGAAGTTTCTGACACTTACAAGTCACCAACTGTCCTGAAGCCTTTTGAAAGTTCTGTCGATGTCTTAAACCTCCAAATCCATGAATGTGAACTTACACAAATAAAGGATCTTTACAGCTGTAACTAAGTTTAGGATTTTTAAGATGGTAATTTTAAAAATACAGCTGCATGGGTCCTGGATTGTTATTGCTCTTGGGTGTTGACTTTGACTCACAGCAAACCCAGGTGACACACAGTAGAAACGTTGTCCTATTTGGACTTTCTAAAGAGACATCTGGACATGAGTAGATGACCAGGTCTTTCTCCTGCAGAGTTGCTGAGCTGGTTCAAACCACTAACCTTTCAGTAAGCAGTCAATGGCTGATTTCTTGTGCTACCAGGACTCCTGAGACTCCTTATGATAAATGTCCTCATAGGACACACTGAAAAAGGAGGCACAGGGAGACGAAGAGAAGCCACGTATAGATGGAGGTACAGACTGGACTGAGGCGGCCTCAAGTTGAGGAAGATAAGAAACCACCTGAAGGCAGATGTAAGAGGGGTCTCCTCTAGAGCTCTTGAGGGGACAGTGATGAGATAATAACTTAATATCAGAATGATAACCTCAAAAATTCCAAGAGAGCCAATTCTCTTCTTTCAAACAAAATTTTTATTGTTGCTGGTGGTGGTGGTGTAAGCAACCCAGTCAATTTTAACCCACAGTCACCCCATGAGACACATTTAAACTGTTCCCTATGATTTTCATGGTGATATTGGGGTGATAAGCCCAAGACTGAAAACACAAATTGTTCTGCAGGAGAAAACTCATGAGGTTTGCTACTGTTATAAAGAGTTACTGTCTCAGAAACCTCAAGGGCCAAGCCATTCTACAGTCTCCTGTGCGGTCACTCTAAGTTGAAATGTAGTCAATAGCCATGAGTTCGGTTTGGGGTTGGGGGTCGTTAGAGGAGCAGGGCATTAGGGTTTTCTCCTCTGGAGCCTTTGGGCAGCAGCAGAACACACAACCATTGCATCACCAAAAGAGAGAAACAGGAAGAAGAGCAGTCAAGTGAAGATGGAGGCAGAGATGGAAGGGATGCTTTACGATAGCTTCGAGATAATGTGTCACAAGAGCCCTGGGACACTAATATGCCAACTGTACAATCTCAGGCACATTACTTTACAACCCTCAGCCACTCTGTCTCTTTTGTTAGCTGAGAACAGGAACACATACCCATACAATTGTTATTTAAGAAAATTCTATCCAATAACAGTATAATTAAGTCAGAGTTTACTAGACGCTGAATAAATAGCCGCTACAGATCTTCCAATGTTGGCAATCCTGCTGATTTCGTTAAAATGGAAAAGAAACAATAATCAAAGACTCATGAAGGCTTCGGCACCTTTTGCTATTTTCTTTCTCAAAATATCCTACAAAAGACTGGCCTGCTTTTGAAGACCTGTGATGGCAAGATTTCAAATATTAGTTTGGCACCCAGAGGTTTTTCTTCAATGGCCTCACCCTATAGTGAGACAGATGATAAATGGTAAGCTGAGTAAATATTAAACGAAAGGAAGTGGTCGATGGAATAGGTCCAATTAGCTGGTGTTACAGTCTATTAACCCCTCTCTTTACAGGAAGAAAATAATGAGCATTCTATAAAAGAAACCCAACCTGAACCATGGTCTAGAAAATATTGTGAGTATGAAGTCTAATATAATTAGTCAGTTGGGCATCTTCTCAAAAACTCTCGGTCAGTTAAGATGAATAGAAACTGACTTAGGGGTAAATGCAGTCTCTCTCTTCCTTGCTCTCATGGCCTTCTGAAGCATCCATTCAAAATTTCATTATTGTGATTCTCCCTCCACTATTACTATCACCCACTTCCCTTCTCTCATCTCCCTAGGACCACCCTACAGTTGCTCTCAAAGGCCTTCTCTAGAGGACAGCTCAGTCTCCCAATAGAACTACCTCTTCCCATCTTGTGCCCCTGTAGATAATGCCCACACAGCAACCAAAGTTAAATTTTAAAGGCGGGAATCACTCCAGTGAGTTCCCCAATGACTACCAATCTCATTTGGAACAAAATCCAAGTGCTGTGTGCTGGACTCCAAACTTCAAAATGGTCTAGGCCCATTCTTTCCCTCTCTTGGCCTACGCTAAGTTATACTGGCCTTCTTTCTGTTCCTGCAAGCACCCAAATCACACTACTGTCACTCAACTCTCCTTGTTCTCTCAAGTCTCAATTCCATGTCACCACAGAAAGGCCGTTCTTAACTATCCACAGCTTCCTCTCCCATTTCCCTGTTTAGGTCTCATCACAGAATTTTTCACCTCCTGCAATCAACATCACATAGGAAGTTCTTTCCAAGGTTTCTGTCTGTCTCATTCTATAAATTGTAAACCTTTTTAGAGCAGTTATTGCCTAGAATAATATCTAGCTCATAGATGGTGTCAAAAGAATTTATTGGTTGTTCACCTAATATTTAAGTAGGCCAGTAGGTCTCAACCTGGAGTGAATTTGTCCCCCTGAAAACATTAGGGTTAATTTCTGGAGTCACTTTTGATAGTCATAACTGGGGAGATACTACTGGCATCTTGTGGGTAGAGGTTAGAGATGCGACTAAGGATCCTACAATGCAAACAAACAAAACACCCCCTTCAAACAAAGAATTATCTGATCCACAGTGTCAACAATGAGGAAGTGAAAAGTCCTGACCTGGGGTCTATACACAGCCCTGATGGTATATTTGTTCCCCATTGGGCTGGGATGCTCACTGTTAGCCGTTTGGCACCACCAGCTGCTTCTGGGGAGAAAAATGGGGCTCTTGACTTCTGTAAGGAGTTACAGGCTCAAAAACCCATAGGGGAAGTTCACCTCTGCTGTCCATCCTATAGGTTTCCTACAACTTGAAATGACTTGATGGAACAGACAGAGAGAAGGGCCTACATGGCGTCTAGCACATATGATGAAAGACATGGTAGTGCCTAGATAGATTCAATCCTTGTCCTCAAAAGTTTCAGGAAGAAGTACAGTGCAATTAAAAAGTAACCACAGAGTACAGGTGCTGTATTCATAGCAGCTCCAAAGCAGTATATGGCACATAGAAATGGCTCCTAACCCAGCAAAAGAGAGTAAAAATTGACCGCAGGAGATGTCCAAGTTTTTCCACTGCATCAACTGTCCCTAAACCTCAGCCTCCATATCCACAGACCACCTATTCTATGGTGCATGGAGTGTTTTTACCTAAATCTACTCATTTAGATATAAATGTATATCGTTTTTCAAATGTGGTCTACCTAGTCTTGCATGATTGTGGTCTTTTCTTTGGCCAGTTCACTTACAATTATTTGTTTCAAAAACGCTCCTCTGCGGACACTCTGTCTGCAGGACTTGCTGATCAGTCACGAGAGACAGTGTCTCTCTTTGAGGAACACAGTTCCAAGTCCGGCCTCAAATGTACAGAGCCAGGTGGGGGTATTGAGTTCCCTTGTGGTGTGTGAGAATGAGGAGGCGGACATGTGTGGAGAAGACGGGGGTTAGAAAAGGGACAAAGAGTGGAGGTGGTGTTTGAAGTCTTGAGGATGCCAACTGGCAGTGACAAAGTCCACGGAGGCATGGGCAGGTGAGAGACAGGAAGGGGAAGACAAAGAGATCACCATGGGTCAGGTGAGGATGTTAATGTCAGAAAAATGCCCATCCCAACATAGAGAGAAAGCTCAGTCGCCCTGCTCAGTCACATCTTATTGGACTTCCCTCCAGAATTAAGTATCCATCCAGGTCTTTGTTCCCTTCCTGCTCCAGCAAGGTGGTGGGTGGGTCAGAAGCAAGGTAACAGTCCCCAGGAGACCCCGTCTCAAACCCAGCCTCCTCCTCTACAATCCCTGGGTAGCCTCCTGAGAATACAGCAAAACCTGTTTTAAAAGACCCCAACAGCTCCATTCAGACCATCTAAATTTCCTAAGACAAAAATAGTATACTCGGCCTTTAGATGTGAACGAACTGGGAGCAATGGCAGGGTTTCTCTGCTGGTGTCATTTGGTCAGGGAAGAAGATCTGCTGGGAGATCAAGCCCTCTTTGTGTCTCGGGAGGTGGTGTGAGAAGCAGCACATAAACACAGAGTTGGCTGGCATGTGGAACTTTCATTTCTGTTCTTCCGACACCAGACAGTCTGTTACCATGGAAATTGCCTTGCAGAAACAAGATCCTTTGTAGGGTTGCAGAACAACTAAGCGCACCTGCATGGGGGATTCAAATATGGACCAAAGCTACCATCCTGCCTCTGCTAGAACACAATTCACACTGGGCTAACTTTGGAGCCTTCTGACCTCTGGAGAGGACTTTCTCTCATCATTATTGACAGCTGCTATTCAGGTGGGTCCTAGTGAGCCCATGTGCCATGAAAATTGTTCCAGTGACCATTCACAGAGTTGGTTGCAGGCCTGACTCCTGTGACCCATAGCATTTTCAAGAGCTGATTTTCAGATACAGATGGCCAGACCTTTCTTCCTTATTCATCTTCATGCAGAACCTCTGCCAGAACCTGTTTAGTGTCACAGGAACACACAAAACCCAATAGACCAATAATTGGGGACTCTCCACAATGTGCATGGGCTGGGAATTGACCCAGATCTCCTATGTGGAAGGGCAAAATTTGACCACTGCACTACCAGTTGTTCTACTCAAACAAAAATTATTCCAGGAGTGAGTATCAGAAAGTGTGGCTTGCTCTTTGATGGCAAAAACAAGTCCCTAGGTCCTGGATCCTTTCCGTTATCCAAAGGAGCAGATCCATCTCATCTTCCTCAATAAATCAGCACCAGCCAACCATCTACAGAGTCTCCTTGTGAATCTCAGAGAAGGCCCTTGTAAAGTTACATTATCTCATGTCAACTTGAGGATATTAAGATTGAAGGGGTGAAGCCTTGGTTGTCAATCATCTCACAACTTGATGCCTCCTTGTGGGTGTGACCACATGAGGATTCTGGAAACTTCCTCTTTTCCCCTCTGGAGGTGGGCCCAACTCTGTTTTTGCTTCACATTCTTGCTGACAAGTCACATGGAGACAAGCTGATGGCAGCCAGAAGCCTGGAGCTGGAGGATCCATGTGGAGACCCACGCCAGTGCTAAGACACTTCCACCACCACTGGATCCACAAGCCTTTTCACTCACCAGCCTGTGGTTTTCCTGTATTCATCACTGCATGAGTCTAAAGAGGAATTTATGGACTGGTATTGATACATGGGGTAAGATTGGACTTATGGACTTGATCTAGATTGTGCTGGAATATTTTCTTAATGTATAATTACTCTTACATATAGAGCTCTTCATACACATATATGTGTGTATATATACATACATATATGTATATGTCTATAAATTTGTTTCTCTAGTCACCGCTGCCTATCACAACCCTCTTGCGATATTTCAGAGATATCTGGCTACTAAAAAGAAGTCTGGCTATTTCCTGAAACTATCCATTCAGCATACATTGTGCCCAATTGCTAGATCAAAGTCTTGTTCAAACAATATATCAAAAAATACAAAGATTAATTCAGCCCAGCACTTGTTCCAATACGCTTACACTCCAATGGCACCAACAGACATTGTAAATTAGGTTTTCAGTAAGCCTCATCTTCTCTCTGTTTTATGAATAGGTCTCATAAGACTGAGTCAGGTAACAGTGCTCTGAGAGCCATATACCCAGTAAGCTTCAGAGACATCCAACCAATGCCATGGATTTCAAACATTTTGCCCAGAGTATATCCCACAACTTCAGAGAACCACAGAGCTGGAGAAATTAGATCAATTCCATGCAAAGAACAACCACACCACAAACCTTTGGTTTAACTGGGGGTGGGGAGGGGGTACATTTTAGAACAAATCAGGAAGGCTTCCTGGAGGAGGTAGTAAGGATTGTGAAAGCCTTTAGCCATGACAATTAGGAGCAAGAATCCTTCTCTGTGGGTTTCTCCAATCTGCTTCTCTTGTATTGAGGAAAGAAAGATGTTTGTCCTAGGACTTCCTCTCTATATCCTTTCTTTCCATTCATAGGATGAGAATTAATGAGTGAACAGAATGAATCACTTTCATGCTCATCCCAATGTGAACCATAATATTAAGAATATGATGGTTATCTTCTTATTTTATGAATATTCAAACTCTGGGAAGCCAAAAAAAAAGTAACATCCTGCCTTAGGAAAACAAGTAGCATTTAAATATTTGGGTATGGCTTTGTTTTACAAAAACAAGTGAGTCTTGTAGAAAATAGGAGTCCCTAGTGGTACGGTGGTTAGGGACCCCACTGCTAACCAAAAGGTCTGTAAGTTGAACACTCCACAGAAGAAAAGACCTGTTGATTTCCTCCCATAGAACTCACAGTCTAGGAAACCAATGGGACAGTCCCCCTCTGTCCCACAGCATTGCTATGAGTCAGAACCAACTTCGCAGCACACAATGACATGTAGAAAATAAACTAACAATAATTAACAGATGCCTAATAATGCCAAGGATTGTTCTACACCCTGGGGACATAACAGAAGAAAACATTAAAAAAAACACAAAGATAAACATCTATGTTCTCATGGACCTTACATATTTAGGGTGTTGGTAGTGCAGAAACAGGTAATTCACAAGAAAAGTACAGAAAACAGAAAGCCTATTAGCTTAAGGTTATTAAGCAAATAACCTATGGCATGATGATTAAAGTGCTTGCTGTTCATTGCAATCAAGCAACTACTCTACAAGAGGAAGGTGTGCCAGTCTGCATCCGTAGATATCCACACTTTGGACACCATAGCGGGCAGTTCAATGCTGCCATTTAGGACCATGAAGAGTTGGGATGGATATGACAGATGGGAAAGTCCCCCTTTCACAATCTTTACTACCTCCTCCAGGAAGCCTTCCTGATTTGTTCTAAAATGTACCCCCACCCCCATTTAAACCAAAGGTATGTGGTGTGGTTGTTCTTTACATGGAGTTGATCTAATTTCCCCAGCTCTGTGGTTCTCTGAACTTGTCGGATATGCTCTTTAATCTTCATGCCTATTAGCGTATTAAACCAAGGTTAAGGTTAGGCTGAAAAAAATAAAATAAAATAAGCGACCGGGTTGACTAGAGACACAAATCCAGAGACACTCATATGTGTGTAAAAAAACTTTATATCAGGGCTGAACCCCGGTGGCACAAGTGGTTGAATGCGGGACTGTGGCCCGCGGGCTTGGCAGTTCAAATCCAGTGGCGCTTCTCAGGAGCAGTGCTGGGTAGCTCCCACAACCACCAGAGGGCAGTGATGGCCCCCCAAAAAAGAACTTTATATCAAAGAGCAATTGTATATGAGAAAACATCCCAGACAAGTGCAGATCAAGTCCATAAATCCAATATTAGTCCAGAAATTTGTTCAGATACATGCAGCACTTGCGTCAATGTCAAATACATGAAGATCAGAGGCTGGTGGGTGAAAAGTCTTGTGGATCCAGTGGCAGTGGAAGCATCTAAGCGCTGGTGAAAGGGAAGGCAGAGTGAGACTGGATCTGGCCTCCAGGGAGCTATTGATCTCTATTGAGCCTCCAAATGAGGTAGTCATACTTCGATCTGATTGACAGGCTAAACTTTACCTCTTTGCTCTGAATGTCCACAAGTTGACAGGAAATAGCCTAATTACCACAGCATATTGTTGAGTTTGGTTGAGGTTTGCTTTTCTTGCAGTCTGTCATATCCCTCTCAACTCTCCATGGTTCTAAAGGGCAGTGGTGAACTGACTGTTATGCTGTGTCCACGGTATGGCTAGCTACAGAAACAGACTGGCACACTTTCCTCTGTGGAGCAGTTGCTGGTTTCTAATGAACAGCGAGCACTTTAATCATCATGCCACCAGGGTTCTTACGTTAGTTAGTCAGTAGAAAGGGTGAAGTCAAGAAGATATTTGAGGAACAAGGACAAGATACCTTCTGCATGTAATCATTTAATCAAAACGTGTGTGAGAGCCAGGCTTGGGCTGGCCTTCTGTCCAGACACCATAGTGTTCCCTTACTATGGCCCCGGGTTGTAGGCTGAAACCCACAGGCATGGCTCATCTGAGGTTATGTGTGGAAAGGCTGTACCCTCTCTCATTAGTGCTCTTTGGGAAGTGTCTCCATATTCTTTCCCTGAAGCTAACCCAAACCAAAAAACCTTAACCAAACCAGCTGTCATCCAGGGAATTCTGACTCATGATGACCCTGTGTGTTTCGGAGTAGAACTGCGCTCCCGACAGTTTTCAATGGCTGCCAACTTTCAAAAGTAGATTGTAGCTCCCTTCCGAGGTTTCCTGCCTCACAGGGTGAAATTGAAAGTCAATGACTTTCCATAGAGAGCCATGTGCTTAATCAAGGCCAGACATAGATCCTCTTATTATGAGAATCACCTATGTTGAATCTGCCTAAAAGGGTCCCATGTCATGTCTCCCTCTTGCAGGTGCTAACATCTAATGTGGCCCACTCCAAATATCCTGTGACCTGGTACACTGACCATGAACTCTAGCCTAGACCCTTGAATGGGGGCAGATGGGATGGTTCAGGGATGTCTTATCTAGACTCAGGAGAATACAGCAGTGAAAAGATACTCAGTACCCATCCTTCCAGAACTTTCAGACAAAAGTAAGACTGCATACAGATATCTCCTCACAAAAATATAGAACATTTGAGAGTAGTGTGGTCGGTTACCATTGAACTGCTAGTCAAAAGGTCAATAGATTAAACCCCACAGCCATTCCACTGGAGCAAGATGTATATGTTTGTTTCTAAAAAGATTACAAACATACATATAGGCTTAGTAGTAGAACAGCAGATGGGCATTGGACTTCCACTCAAATACTTCCTAAGTGCAAGAACACTTTATTCTATTAAACTGGCATTCCAATATGCTCACCTTCCCTACCTGATCACTGAAGACAAATGTGTACATAAGAAAAGGTGGTGAAGAAAGCTGATGGTGCCCGGTTATCAAAAGATGTAGCATCTGGGGTCTTAAAGGCTTGAGTAAACAAGTGGCCATCCAGCTAAGAAGCAACAAAGTCCACATGGAAGAAGCACACCAGCCTGTGTGACCATGAGGTGTTGAAGGGATCCAGTGTCAGGCATCAAAGAACTAAAATTATATCACTATAAATAAGAGGGAGTACAGATTGACAACCCAAAACCCATTAATAGGTGAAGCGATATCCTCTTACAGAGGGGTTGCAGGGAGGAGATGAACTGGTTAAAGTATAGTGTAGTAACAAAATATGCATCTTCCCTCTATCTCTCAAATGCTTTCTCCCACCCACTATCATACTCCCAGTTCTACCAGACAAGTCCACCTATAACAGGGGATGTACACTGCAATTGGAAACATGGGGAATTTAGGATAGATGTTCCGTTAGGACTAGTGAAGGGAATGATGATACTGGGAGGGTAGAGGGAGGGTGGAGGGCTGGTGGAGTAGAAAGGGGGAACCAGTTTCAGGGATCTACATATAACCTCCTCTCTGGGGCATGGAAAAGAGGGAAATGAGTGAAGGGACACATTGGACATTGGATAGTGTATGATATGAAAAAGCAATAGCAATTTGTAAATTATTAAAGGTACATGGGGAGAGGGGGAAAGAAAATATGGGGAGGTGGAACTGGGGACCTAAGTGGAGGGAGGATGTTTTGAGAGTGATGATGGCAACAAGTGTGCAAATGAGGCCTGCATACAATTGATGCATGTATGGATTGTGAGGGGAGGTGTATGAGTACCCAATAGAATGATTCATTAAAAAGGGAGGGGAGGGGAAAGAGGAGCTTATACGAAGAGGTCAAGAGGAAAATATTTGGAAATGAATGTGGCAACATGTGTGCAAATGTGCTTGATACAGATGATGTATTGAATGTTATAATAGCTGTATGATCCCCAATAAAATTATTTTTTAAATGATTACAGCTTAGAACCCCTACATGCAGTTCTACCCCATCCTAAACGGTTGCTGTGAATGTGTTTACCAAGGAACAAATAGAGGTTTGGGGAGACATCCTAGAAGGCAATTTCTCTCTTATTTCC
Organism: Nesogale talazaci; assembly: GCA_004026705.1. NCBI lineage: Eukaryota > Metazoa > Chordata > Mammalia > Afrosoricida > Tenrecidae > Nesogale > Nesogale talazaci. The sequence goes on along the minus strand of PVJH01003868.1, from coordinate 100,573 downwards.
ATGGAACTGGTCAGATGGCAAAGGGCAGTCAACTGGATGGACTGAATTTCTGTCACTTGTACCCACTGGGCTCTCTGAGAATATACTAGGGTGACCACTGCCCTCAAGGATGGTACTCTTTCCTGGGGGACCGGAGGTCCCTGGATCTGCAAGCACTTGGAGATCCTGACCACATAACACAGTTCAGAAAAGAGAAGGAGCCCTCTGGATGACTTTCCAAGGGCCAAGAGCCTTCTCTAAAGGGAAAATGCTCTCTTTCCCCCTAGCTTAGGAACACTTCCGGCAAGTGCATTCCTAAAAAGTGTATCCATGAAGCCAAACACTATTGAGGGGATGGGCATCTCGCCATCAACTATTCCCATGTAATGACAATAGAGGGCATGACTCTCTAAAGAATCCACTGTGGAGTAGAAACGGGGAGGGGGCCAGGGAAGTGGCATTTGGATTTATCTATAGCTCCAATTTCCTTTCATGAATATTTCATTTAAATCCTGTATTAATCATTAAGTCATAATGACTGGCTCTGGCTCCCTGCTCACTCTTGTCTCTCTGTCACTCACACATCCTTTTCTGTCTCTGTTCTTCTTCCCCCCTCTCTTCTGTTATTTGTTGTGCAGGTCTCAACACTGATGGCCTTTTTGTGTTCTCTCTTCTTTCCCTTTCCCCATCTCTGGCTTCATTCTCTTTCTCTCAACACCCCCTACCCACACCCACACACCCCCCCCACACACACACACTTTTTCTCTCTGTCCATTACATCATCCCACTCTTTCAAATAAAAGAAGGTACCTCAAGGCCCTGACCCGCCACATGTCACATAGGGCAAAGCCCATTATAAAGGACATATGTGCTGGAAGCCCTAAGCCCCACCCACCCTCAGCCCTGCCTAGGAAGCCAAGGCCAGAAAAGGTGCACCTGCTGCCTTCTAGGAGTGTTTACAAGCATAACAGGGTTCAAGTGCATCAGTGTTCAGGGCCTAAAGGTTCCCAAATACTGCCATCATTAACATCCCACAGGCAACCCATGCAGTCTCACAATGAATTTTGCATGAGACGGCTACTCCCTCTGGTCCACCTAGCCCACAATCTAACAAAAGGCCCTCCAGTCCTCCACTCTCATTAGTAAGAGAGCGCTGTTCCCATGGTAGATATGTCCTTGGGTTTGAAAGTATTGACAAAAAGCAGCAGGTGCTAGAACAGAAAAGGGAGAGGCAGAAAGCTGCTGTTTTACCACCATTCTGCTAAAGGTAAGATCAACGGTTCAAAATCTCCAGTTGATCTTTGGGAGAAAGATGAACCTTCCTATTTCCGGAAAGAGATGCCATCACAGAAACCCACAGGTGCGGTTCTCCCCAGTTTTGCAGACGCTGTTATGAGTTGGCATCGACTCGATGGCAGTGAGGTTTTTTTTACTCCCTCCAAAGAGGAAGTTAGAACGGGAAGTTATGGAAGTCCTTGTGTCCAAAAGCCCACCTGACCTATCTGTAGCCTGATCACACCCTCCAACTCCCTGCCACCTCCACCTCCATGCTTTTTTTTTTTTGCTCCAGACAAGAGTGTGTGTTCCAATGATATTAAGTGGACAGAGAACCCCTTCCATTTGATTTCAGCAAAAATATAAATGTTATGAACTGAAAAACAATTCACTGCCATTGAGTCGATTCTGACCCATAGCGGCAACGTAGAATAGAGTAGAACTGCCCTGGTGGGTTTTCGACGCCATCAATCTTTACGGGAGCGGAACACATCCTTTTTCTCCCATGAAGGAGTTGTTGGTTTTCCATTGCTGACCCAACGCATCACCCAGTATGCAACCAGGGTTCCTCATATATGAGGTAGCTTCCCCCCCAAATATAACAAGTGTTAATGTGGAGTGATGGTGAGATTGGACATGATTTTAATGTTCAGTGAAGGCATGGGAGTGGGGTTGTTTTTGTATGTTGTCACCCTAAATTTTCCACAAGGATTACCTAGTATAAAATAAAAATTTTTGCTAATAAGATAAACATGTGTGAAAACCACACAATTCAGTTGGATCCAGGGTGCGTCGCCCAACTCCCTGCCAGAACCATCAGGATGCCTCATCACTCTGACAGTTGCCTGCTCAGAATGACCAAGTCGCTTGTGTAGCTGCAGTACTTTGTCTGGGGCTTGAGTGGGATACTTCCATAACCATTTTCTCATCTCAGCTTTTCAGGTATTGCTCCCATTTTACAGATGAGGCAAAGGAATGTGGAGAGGAAAGGGCTTTTCACCGAACTCAAGCCTCAAACCTGTGCTCTTCTGGTTCAAATTGATCACACAGCTGACACAGCGGCCCTCCAGGTTTTTGTCCTGGTGCCCACTGTGCTCAGTTTCTGATGTGGAGAAGTGATATGGAACTAGCTCAGTAATGCTTAGCAATTACACATACAGATCGTTTCTAAAGTCCCATGAGGTTCCAGTCTGAGGACTCGGATTCCGGTGTTAGTCAGGTACTCCAGTTCTGACATCTCCAAGTGCCTCTCGCTTTCTCTCTTCCTCTGCGGTTTTCGCTATTATCACCTTGACTCTCAATAACTATATAAATCTGATCTCTATGTATCTTTGAAGTCAGCAGGAGGATGTAAGATAATGTCAACAAATTATATACCGTAGCATTGTTGTAATAAACACGACTAATGAAAAGAAATAAAAAAGGTACTAGTGCATTTGCCATAAGTTGAATCCATTGTTGTCAAGGACTACATGTTTTCACATACATATACATAAAGAACATGTGAGTACATAGATCTATCTCTATATTGACACAGATGCAGACATACAGTATGCATGCATGTGACTTAGAATCATAAATAAGTCCTTCAGTATTCTATTGAGATATTTATTCTGCTTTTACTACAAAGAAGGAAATCCAAAGACATGAAACTGCTTGATCAACTCAGTGAGCAATGCCAGGATTCCTGATTCTAGTTCTGCTTTTTTAAAGATGGATACTCCCAGAAACACACACACACACACACACAGAGAGAGAGAGAGAGAGAGAGAGAGAGAGAGAATTCCTGGTGTTTCTCAGGTACTAACTGAAAGGTTAGTAACTTGAACCCATCAGCAGCTCCACAGGAGAAAAATTTAGTGCACAAATATATTTACTTATATAAATACAGAGACTACCTATCATAAATAATAATTATATAAGTCTATCAATGTGTAGAATTCACATATAAATATTATTGCCAAAAGTCTCACTGCCATAAATTCCATTCCAACTCATATTTCCAAGGTTGTAAATCTTTACAGGAAGAGATAGCCTCATTTTCCTCTCATGGAGCCACTGGTGAACTGGAACTGCCAATCTTGCAGCTAGCAGTCTTGTTCCATAGTACCACTAGGGCTCCGGAAATCAGGTGCAAATATGGATATATATAATTATACTTACATAGAGGCATAATTATATGGACCCATGTAAAAAGTAAATATGGAGAATTATTATAATTGAACGAAGAGGAAAGAGAGGGAGTGAGCAATGAGAAGATCAACTTGAAATGAGATATGAAGGTGAATCAGCATCCTATATAAAACCAGCATCAGCCCTAGTGAGACCAAGGTAGATGCTGGCAATTTCTGGAGCTGATCCTTTGAAGTCAAATCCCTGAAGTCTTCTCAAGTGACCAAGGCCAGTTGGCATAGCCTAGTCCACAAGACAATGTTCTAGTTCCTACTTTGGTAAGTAGTGAATGAGGACTTCAAAGCAAGTGAGTGACCAGTCGACATCTGCTGATGTGGCCACTCTAGATCTATTGATCTCTCCCTATCCAGAGGAAAGAAGAGTAAAGATAACTGGAGGCACATAGAAACAGTCTAATGGATGAATGGACCACGGGAAGGTGTGTTTCAATGACCCTAACACCGGAAGAAGTAGATGGTTCCCAGCTACCACCACCAACTGCTCTGACAGGAATCCTCTTAGAAGTTCCTGGATAAAGTAAGGGAGAAATGTTGAGCAAAACACAAAATCCTAGACTGTCCAGACTAACTGGTCTGATAGAGACTGGCAGAACCCCCCAGATGATGACCCTTAGTCACCTTTAGGTCTGGAAATAAACTCATTCCCATGGCTCAATTTTTAGTCAAGCAACATACTGATCTATAAGGGGGAAAATAACACTGGAGAGTTAACCACACATCAGAATAGCCAGTCATCTGTGATCAAGTGGGCAGTATTTACCCTAGAACAAAGTTCAAAAGGGTTAGGAAAGAAGGCAAAATGAAACAGGAAACATGGAAGGGGGTGGGGGTGGAGCAGGGAGGATGTGGGAATCAGGATGTTGCATTGAGAGGTTTGACATCCCCGAGAGGAAATAAAATGTGTCTGGATTGTTGAATCTAAATTTCTGTTCTGTAAACCTTCACTCAATTCACAGAAACAGGGTGAAAAAAAATTCCTGAGGGTTTTGCTGGCAGAGTAAAAATGTAACCTAAAATCCCAGGTTCCGGTGTTTGAGAAGTCGCCCTGCCTTGTAAATGGCCCCATCCCCCTGCGTGCATTTTTAAGCTCTGACTGAGCAAAAAAGAAACAAAGAGTAAGGCTAGTCCAAATACTCACTGGCTTATGAGTTAATTGTTAAGAAAAATTCCAGAATAGGGAAAGGCTTTGCATACACAAAAAAATATTTGTCGCAGCTTTCTTTGCAGGAATGAAAAACTGCGCATGGCCCCAAGGTAAGGAAGGCAATGTTGCAGTGGGCTGCAGAATCGTCAGCCAAAGAAAGAAGAGACAGCAATTAAAAATATAATTTGTGTTGAAGTCATATAAAATAAAAGCGAACTCTTACAATGAAAAAAAAATGCTTACAATGATATGAAAGAGCCATGATTTCTCCTTTCAGTAAGAAAGCATTCATGGAGATGCTAATCTCTGCCTTCCACCAGGGATGGAATGCCCACTATCCTAGCTGCCCAGAAAATTAACATCAACAGGGGCATCAAAATATGAAGGAGCTCCAAAAAGTTCATAGGAAAATTCCATTATCTTTCAATTCCACTTTGCTATGGGAGTTTTTGATGTATATGAATCAAAAAAAGTTGGTGACGAATTTTGCAAGTACTGTGGAAGGCCCCAAGAACAAACAAATCTCTCTTGGAAGAAGTGCAGCCAGGATGTTCCTTAGAAATGGGAATGGTGAGACCATCTCAGTTCCTTTAGGTATTGTATCAGGAAAGTCCTATCTTGGAGATGGACGTCATCCATGCATCCCTTGTAAAGTGGAGAGTGACTTAAAAAGAGAAAGATTGCCAAGCAGCTGGATCGGTCGTTCTCAACCTTCCTAATACTGCAACCCTTTCATACAGTTCCTCGTGTGGTGGTGACTCCCCCAACCATGAGATGATTTTGATGCTATCTCATTACTATAATTTTGCTACTGTGATGCATTGACTAACCCCTGTGAAAGGGTTGTTCGACCCCCCAAAGGGGTCTCAACCCACAGATTGAGAACCACTGAGCTAGATGAACACAGTGGCTGCAAGCAGGGGCTCAAACATATCAGGAATGGTGAGGATGTCCCAGGACCAGGCAGTGTTTCGTTCTGTTTGGCATAGAGACTCCACAAGTCTAAACCTACTCACCAGCACTGTGTTAGTGCGGGTGGACTAGAGAAACAAATCCAAAGACACTCATATGTGTTTAAGAAAGAGCTTGATATAAAAGAGCAATCATATATTAAGAAAACATCCCAGCCCAGGCCAGTTCAAGTCCATAAGTCTGATATTAGCCCTTATGTCTGAGACCAGTCTATAAATTCCTCTTCAGGCTCACAACACAGCAATGATGCCAAATGCAGGAAGATTGCAGGTCAGTGGGTGAAACGTCTCTGGTTCATCAGCACGTGGGTTGTCGTATGGCTTGTCAGCAGGAAACGAAGGAGAGAGCGTTTCTGCCCTCCAGTGAGCTCTCTGTCTCTTTCAAGCCTCCAAATGAGGTCAGTAAGCTGGGATCTGATTGACAGGCAAGACTCCACTCCCTTGCAAGTTGACAGGAGATTATGTAACTACCACAAGCACCTAACAATGACAATCACATAGGCTTTTTGAAGCACCCATCAGGTGTCCACAAATAACAATTTATGTGTCACCCTAGAAGGGGACACAGCAACGACTAGAGTTCCAGAGAAAATAGACACGTGGCTGGGATGGCTAGGAATAACGAGTGTGGGCTGGAGTCAGGAAGACTGGATGAGATTTCCAGCGGGGAGAAGGAAGGGAGGACATCATGGGTGGAATGAGTAGCAAAGGCAAAAATGGTGTTGACATCTGTGGTCCACCTCTTGGTACCCTGCTGAGCAAACCAGCAAGGCACAGAGGAGCAAGAGGACAAACAGCAGAAAGCTGAGCAATTGACAGCTCCCAACACCCAGGACCGTGCAGGCAGGTCTGTGACTTTGGACTTGATTCCACGAGCCATGTAAGGCAGCAGCTAGACCTACACCGGGAGACATCCGGATCGTATGCCTATTTGCAATGTCTAGAGGGCAGCTGGGACCTGAGGGGAGAAATCACTATCTTTCTGAGGCGATACAAGCAGACGAGCTGGAGAGGATATAATAGAGATGGCATCGATAGAAAATGTACCATGAAAACTGCGAACGTTCCCAGAGGAGGTAAAGTACCCAGTGGGGTACGTTAGACTTCCAACTGCTCTGTGCTAAGGGGAATCAGTGGAAAGTGATAAATATGTGTCTTCATTTGTGGTTGCTGTTTGGAAAATCCTCTGAGATCATGCCATGCAAATATTTCTAACAAGATATTAATAAAAATTAAATGCAATCTTAGATCCCGGGAAGCAGCACACACATGCACACAGGTGATCACACAGCAGGAAGGACTCCTTGTCTAAGGCCCATGGACTCTTAGACCTCACGGAGGGTTCTCATCCACTCAGAAGTTCATCGGAGATTCCCGCTCCCTGAGCTCAATCCCCAATCTCTGGCAGCCCTTCTCCTTCAGTTCAGGTGAAGCTCTATACCAAGATTTTTATGCAATAAAAGTCAAGGAAGAAGACACCTTAACAGTGAGGTTGGCAAGACATCATCTCATGTACTTTGGCTGTGTCATCAGGAGGGAACAGACCCTGGAGAAGAACACTGTGCTTAATAGGAGGTCAGTGAAAAAGAGGAAGAGTCCCTTCAAGACAGACTGATACCGTCGTTAAAACAGTGGGCTTAAACAGAGCAAGGGATGGTAGAGGACTGCACAGTCATGTCATTGTACATAGACTCACTAGGAGGCACAACCAACTCCATGGCACCTTACAGCGATAACTTTCCTACCACCCACCCCCCAAAAGTGTCCTTCCAAAGGAAGTCAGTAGCCTTGGGAGGGCAGAGCTTACTTACATGGCAAGATTGGAAGAACACCTAGCAGTGTAGCCCTTTAGATGGGACTGTGTCTCTGGTGGGTCATCAGTCTAAAAAATATAAACATGGCATGATCTAGCTATTTATCCCAATGTTTAATCTCCACCCAGACATCCATGCCACCAAAAATGAACTTCTAAGTCTCAGTGAAAGGTATTCAGGGAGAAAAATACCTTGATATTTTGGCCTGGCTTCAACAAAACGGAGTTAGGAGAAGGTGACAGGGAGGAGGCAGTTAGATATGTAATCTCTATTCCACTGGGGCAGTGACCCACTTCACTGCCATTGGAATTCTATTTCCCCTGGAATTTAATGAAAAAGCAATTGGCAGGGAAGGGGCTACATTTTGTGACTTATGATAACACACTGTGAAATAGAATTGAATCAACACTTTTTGGTTTGTGTCCGTTTGGGGCAATTGTGCATTCTCTAAGCAACTAACCACACATATCGAGGATTTAGCAGGATATTGCTGTTGATTTTATTTCTTGAGATGGATGGTTTAAGTATATACAATGCACTTCTTTAAATTTAAAAAATAAAAGTCCCTCTGGATTCCTTATTCTTCAAACCTAAATAGTGGTCTGAGTGACTAGAAGGAGGAAAAAAGGAGGAAAAATAAAACTGAAATGTCTTTAGTGACAAGTTCATTTCAAACAAACAAAATAAGGAAATAAGAGGATTTTGGACTCTGGCAGATGGTCAGAAAACCAAAGATCCAGCAAAGCACTGGCATCCAGAGGGAGGGGCATGGTCTGGATAGTGCCAGAGGAGCTGTGATGGTTAGAGTGTATGTCAGGTAGACACTTGAGGGTGAAGGCAGGGGTGGAGGCCAATCTACAATCCTGTCACAGTATGATGGAACCTCCTTGGGGTTGTGACCTTTTGTATAAGAAAAAGATCCAGAGTTGAGTTGACCGCTTTTGCCCCTTCACCTTGTCCAGCATCTGGATCTTGGTTCTGGGTTGTCAATCACCTGTCCTGTCCTGTGCCGATCCCAGGAGCCATCAGCACACAGCCGACTTGGAATTCCTTTAGTCAATCTCAGATTCATTTACCTTGTGGAGGGAGTGGTTGGCATCAGTGCAGCGTAAAGAGGAATGGAGGGTGAAAATGTGTCTGACTCTAGCCTCTTGGTAGTAGGGAAGCCAGGGGAGGTCAGATGTCTCACACACACACACACACACACACACACACACACACCAGGCCATTTGCTGCACATAACAAAAGAATGACTCTGTGTCCAGATGGGACCACATCCACAGAAAGAGAAGACAGGAATTCGACATGTGAAGACAGTTGCAAAATTCAATCCTTAACATGATCTAAGCAGTAAATCAACAGCAACAACCCCACTGGACATGCTGTACTGAGACTCTGCAATCTCTGAAATGAGAACCATTCATTTAAATCATGTGCCAGGCTCCCACTACATGCCATCCCAGATGTGCCCCCTTTTTCAGGTCTTCTCCTCCTTTGGAAGCCTCCAGCCTCCCTCCCCATCCCCAGGATCCACAATGGCAGGGCCTTTACCCCTTGCCTTGACTGCACATCTGCTATCATCATGCTGGGGGTTGCAGCACAGGAAACTCCATAATGCATCTTCTGTGTCTTAATAGGATGTGTCTGGCCCATTTCACATGAGGCTCCTAAGAGGCAGGCACCTCCTTAGTGTTTTTTGTGGCCACACTAATAGCAAGAGAAGGGTGGCACAGGGACAGCTGCGTCCTGCACTGTGGGGAAAATCAGGGCACTGGCAGGGGTCTCCATGTGACTTCCCTAGCTCAGGGCACTAGCAAAGCTCCATGTGTCTTGTCAGGTGCAATGTGTCCCAGCGAGTGAGTCTGTGTCCCACCTCCTTTGAGCTATTTACCTCCTTAGTGCCTCCAAATGAGGTCATCAAGCTGCAACCTGACTGACAGGCTAAATGCCACCCCTTCACTCATCAGTTTCAAATGGACAACAGATTATGCAAACACCACAGCATCACTGAGTTGGTTCCAACTCATAGTGACTTCTGTGCTTCAGAATGAAACACTGCCCCATCCTGCCCCATCCTCACAGTGGTTCTTATGTTCAGCTCATTCGCGCATCCTCTGGGTCAATCCATCTTGTTGAAATGCTCTTTTTCATTGTCTCTCTGTTTTACTAAGCGTGAGGTCCTTCTCCAATGACTGGTCTCCCGTGACAACATGGCCAAAGGCTGTGAGATGATGTCATGCCATCTTTGTCTCTAAGGATCATTCCAGGTAAACTTCTTCCAAAACAGGCTCATTTGTTCTTTTGGTAGTCTATGGTACTACCAATATTCTTTCTCAATACCCTGATTCAAATGCGTCACTTCTTTGATAGTCCTTATTCAAAGCCCAACTTTCACATGCTTAATTAAGCAGTTGAAAATACCCTAGTTCGGAGCAGGCACACCTTAATCCTCAAAGTCACATCTTTGCTTTCTAACACTTTGAAGAAGTCTCGTGCAACAGATTTACTGGATGAGATGAGTCATCTGTTCTATAAGCAGGATGATCCAGGATGAAGTCTAAGTATCTGCTTTTGTCATCCCCATGGATCATTCCATGGATTTAGCCAATATGGAAAACAATAACCCATCATAGAAGAGGGGACAGAAGTTAGCTCCTATGCAGGAGGGTGGAGCCCATTGTGCTGAGCTGGGTATCTACAATCTTCTTTGGCTTGACCACCTGACTGTGCCCACTCATAAACTGTATAGGCTGAGGTATGGATGGTGATCAGTGGTTGTTGGGTATCTCCAAGGAGGTGGTCTGTGGGGAGATCTTGGTTGTGGTTTTGACTTCATCACTTGCCTTTGTGTCAACTGAATATTTCCCAATTCTTATTCCCTGCCTTGGTGGTGATTATGAGAACAGCTCTCTCTCTCTCTCTCTCTCTCTCTCTCTCTCTCTCTCTCTCCTTAGTCTGGACTCTGAGATAAGATTTGGGGTGTGACCCTAACCAATTAACACTTATTATCCTGAATGAGCACCTGGCCCCACACTGGAGCCCTCAGTCCACCCAAAGGTTACTATGGTCCCCATTGTCCCTGGAAAATTTTGGTTGTCACCATGACTACTACCATCAACATGCAGTTCCATTTGTCTGGATTCTTGGTCAGCTACAAGGTCAACTTCCTTAGTTGAACATCTCACAGGAGGAAACAGTTCAAGACTAATGACCTGAGACCAACAAGAGAAAAAAGCCCACAGAACGCATACAGGAGCAGACTCTGCTCAGGGCACCTGGAGCTCGATCCTTCTGGAGACCTTGGGAAACAGTAGGGAGCAGTCAGCCCTCTGTGCTGACCCATCAGAGGAATGTGGAAGCTGGGCAATTCCCTCTCCAATTTCCACTCAGGATTGACAGAGGACCGCTCTGGGTTATCAACTCCTCAGAACTCTTGAGTAAGCTAAGAAAGCCCACAGGCAGAGAGACATAGGTGGTCAAAACAGGAGATCCTTGGCTCCCAATGGAGTGGTGTATTCCCAGGGCAGAAAGCAGGGCAGAACAACACTGTGGCACCCTGACTTCCGCACATCATTTTCTATTGTGATCAGGCCAGATCCCTGTCGGTTGGTTGCAACCAATGACCTGCCAGAGTGCATGTACATGATAATCATTATCACTGTAGGTGAAACTCAAAGCCTGGAATTCATTCCTAGAGCAATGGAGAACTCTTGCTGGGCTTTCTGTGGGGGTAAATATGTGTCCGGTTTCCATTTGAGAACATTTCCTTAAATGGGGCCAACATGAACTCACAGGCACTGGTAAGGAAGCTGTTTCATAATCCCAATGGAAGAGGATAAATCATTTCCCCCACAAACCTCATTATAATGAGTCCTCAAGTGGACTCACTTTGTAGTCTCAGCTACATAAACATCAAATCTTGTTGGGGCAGGAGGCTCATAAGTTACAGCCTTAACATTTATTTAATCACAGTATAAAACACCTCTGCTATCATGACAGCAATCAACCTGGGAAAAAATATTGTACAAAGTCCATTCACTGAAGTTTACTTGTGGGTGTGTGGGTGGGGAGAGCAGGCCTGTGTTCGACACCATCCTCGTATTGGGAGTTTTCCTTCCTTCCAACCTTCCTTCCTCCCTCTCTCCCTCCCCCTTTCTTTGTTTTCTTCCTTTGTTCTTTTTGCCCTGCCTCCGTCCCTCACTTCTTTCTTCTCTCTCCAGATTATTTATAAGCACTCACGTATACCTATCCTGACCCCCGAGCCGTGGTGCTCTCTGACCTCGATGGAAGGGGCCTCATTCTTCAGCTAGGAAGACCTGAGACCCATCAAGGAAACAATGGAGGGGACAGCATCCAATCCCTCTCTGGAAACACTGTGTTTAAACCTCAGTCTTCTAAAGAGGAGCCCTAAGAGTCTGTTGGTAAAGTGGCTACACACTCCGTAACTGCAAGGTCAGGATTTCAAAACTTCCAGCAGCTTTCAGGAGAAAGGCCAGGCTTTCTGCTCCAGTAAAGAGTTACAGTCTTGGAAACCCATAAGAACAGTTGTGCCCTGCCCTGTCCTGTGAGGTCACTGAGTTGGAGCGGAGTAGATGGCCGTGAGTGAGTGGTATCCATTGATACCACCTGTCCCCAAACCCGACAACTTCATGAGGACTTTAGTGCTCCCCAATGACTTTGTTTGCCTTTGCTTCAGCTTATTCCTGCCCTTCCCTTTCCCCTCCTTACAGTTACCCTTCAGAGTCCAGTGCAAAATACCACCCATGAAATATTTTCTCACCTCTGTCCCTGGGAAGAGGTGATTACTCCTCCCCGTACATCCAAGCACACTTTACAGATCAATCACTAAGATAGTATCTCCACCAGCATATAAGACTTGGCAGAGAGAAGCGCTGACATCACCTTCAATGTTTGTGTCCCCTCATTTATGTCAGTCCTTAAACACCTACTACATGCCAGACACCGGGATTTTGACAGCGATGGAGATGAACAAGCCTCAGACTATCTTCAGAGAGATTCTAGTCTGCCTACTCTATGAGGCAGCTGAGTAATTTTATAATACCATAATCCAAGGCATGCCATGTTGCAAATAAGGCATAAAGAAGGAGGAGCCCAAAAAAGAAGATACCAGGCAGTTATTCACAGAGCTGAAGGGTCAAGAGGAGTTCACGTGATAGGCCAACGTACGGCCATGCATGTTTGTTAGAGGAAAAAAAGCAGATGCCAATACCCGTGTCATGAAGGGATGCTTGCCAGGCTATTGTAACAAGGGATAAATCAATGACTTAAAACAACATACCTCACAGTTCTAGATGCTTGACATTTGAAATTGGGGTGTTTCCCAGACTGCTCTCTTTGAAGGCTCTATGGACCAATCCTTCCTTGTATCTTCTGAGTTCCTGGTGGTTGCCAGCCATTCTTGGCATTCCTTGGCATGTCAATGTGTCCCTGTAGTCTCTGTCCCCATCATCATAATGGGATTTTCTCTGTGTGTTCCTACAACTGTTCTCTATTCTTCTAAGGGCACATATCACTAGATTGAGGCCTACCCTAGTCTGGGAGGAACTCATTTTAACTTCACTAATATGTCTATAATGAACTTACCCCCCAGTAAGGTCATATTGTGAGGTTCTAGGTCAGTCTTAATCCCACAACTCCTTAATCCAGTTCCTCATGTTATGGTGACCTCCAACCATAAAATTATTTTCATTGCAACTTCATAACTGTCATTTTGCTACTGTTTGAATTCGATGACCCCTGTGAAAGGGTCATTTGATACTTAAAGGGGTCATGACCCACTGATTGAGAACTGCTGTTCTAGCTGGACATGATAATTTGGAGGGAGCCTTCTTTAGGGAGCCCTAGTGGCAAGTGGGATTACACATTGGGCCCCTAACCAACAGGTCAGCAGTTCAAAACTACCAACCACTCTTCAGGAGAAAGACAAGACTTTCTACTCCCATGAAGAGCTACAGTTTTGGAAAGTCACGGGGATGGTCCTGTCCTGTTCTGTAGAGTCGCAGTGGATGAGAATTGAATCAATGACAATGAGTTTGTATACTTTTCTTTAAACCTGAATAGAAAGCATGGTGTCATGGGAAGCTGTCCTGTGAGAGGACACAGGGAAGATGCTGGGAAAGCAGAATTGGAACCCTGAAGCAACCAGGCTGCTGCTTTTCATTGCTGCTCAGCTGTCCCGGCAATGCTCACACATGGCAGGCTCTTGACAAATATGCACTACATAAATCAGCCAAGAGTTTTAGCCATTGGATTTATTAGCCTCCACTTAACTCTTGGGATTAAATATCTTCAGTACAAACAAAAAACAGCGTGAACAGAGAGTATTTCATCTTTCCTCTTTCTTCCTCTTTTTTTTTTTTTTTTTTTTGTAAATTCATATCATTGAGGTTTGGGACACATTCCAAGCAGAAAGCAGGCAGAACTCTGGGCAGGAAGGACAGGTGAGTTAGAGGGGAGTGACTTTCCAATCCTCCTCCCAGAGCTCTTCATCTCTCCAGTGCTCAGACTGTGGGGCGGGGCCTCTCCCCAAGAGCTCACTCCTGGCAGAGCTCGGCATGGCAGCCCAGAGGTCTGCGGCTTCCTCCTCCTCTACCTCTGAACTAGGCAGGGGAGAGTGTCTGAAGCCCTCATTCTCCTGTTCACTTTGATCATTATCTTGTCCCCTCTTACAGGCCTGTTCTATCGGGCCCCACTGCAGGAGAGACAGAATGTCTGTTGGCTCACTGACTGCAGAGCTCATTGGAAGCTGCGGCCATTGCAAGGCAGCCTGTTGGAGCTTTCTCTGCTGGCACTTGAAAGGGACGGCCCACCTGCTGAAACACCAATTGGGAGAAATGCTGGAAAGAGATGCAAACTTTACCTAGTGAGCAAGGGCTTCTTTCAGCTTCCACTCAAAGGAGCCTGCAGGAGGCACAGAGATGAAAGGGACACCTACTCCTCACTATTGCGGCTCTCTCTTCTGGCAAGAGCAGAAAAGCTATCCCACTACTTTGTGGCATTAGTGACATCCATCTGGCTGTGATTAACCCTGATGATATAAGGCATGCTGGCTGTGATGGCTGTGACTCTGTGTTAGTGTGGCTGGGCCTTGACTCTTGTTGTATTGGCAGTTCTGTTCTGAGGAAATTTGTCAGTTGCACAATGTGATAATCATTCCTCCATTTTGTGACTTGAGGTGATCATCCTCCTTTTTCTCATAGCACCAATTTTCTCCTACTGTCTCAGTCTTTGGAACTTTGCCGTACCGGTAGGTGAAGCGGAGGTACATCGATTAAGCAATCCTGGGTAAATTGGAAGAGAAGTGGAATTTTGGCCAAGTTTGAGTGCCTACTGGCAAGCAATTCTCTCGTGGGCTACAATTTCCTCACCCAGGTCAGTGAATTAATTGGAACAGATGATATTTTAAGTTCCTTTCAATTCTAAGGTCTATGTACTACTTTTAAGATGCATGGATAGAGCAATGGGTGGATGGACGAATAAAAACAAAGTATCCACTAGACAAAACCAGAAAAAGCAAAGCTACTGTCATGACCTGATTCCCCCTTACAGCAACATAGGAAGGAAGAGAACTTCCCCTTGGTGTTTCCAAGACTTTTAGATCTTTCCAGGAGTAGAGAGCCTCATCTTTCTCTTGTGGAACATCTGGTGGGTGACAATGGTTGGCCTTTTGGTTAGCAACTCAATGTGTATCCCATGGCACTATACACAGATTAAAAACTGATCTTTAAAAACCTACTGCTTGTTACTTGAGTTAAGTTAATAATAACACCATAGGACAGAGTCAAACTGTCTCAAGGCAGTTGTAATCATTAGGGATGGAGAGTGTCCCATATTTTTCCTATAGAGCTGTGATTGGATTCAAACCTTCTACTTTTCAGTTAGGAGCCAGGTACTTGACCTTTATGGCACCCTGTTTCCTAAACACAGATTGTAGGTGATGGTTATGATGACAATAAAGGGAGGTGATATAGACAAATTGATAAATAGTAGGTAGGTAAGTAAGGGTAGACAGGTATATAATAGATAGATAGATAGATAGATAGATAGATAGATAGATAGAAATCAGGCAGCTAAATAGAATGAAAGGGAAAGAAGAGAAGGAATGAGGGAGGGGAGGGAAGGGTGGAGGGAAGGGGGGGGAGTGGTGGGAAGAAGGCCATAGCAGAGAGACCATAAGAAAGATTGGGATCTAAATGAGAGGAAGACCTGGATTTGAATCTTTGCTCAATCGATATAGCACATTTCCCCCAGCTCCAAAGTGTGTTCTTTGCTCCAGGCTTTTAACTTCTTCAGGTCTCAATCTCTCAATTTAAATGAAGGAAAAGCATCCCATTGTTTGTTAAGTGTACATAAGATAATGGTTATCAAATGCCTCACATGGCCTGTCCCCATTAAATGCAAAAGAACCAAAAAGACTAAAGGAGTAGGGCAGTTCAGGGGTTCTCAGAATCATTCAAAGACCTGACGCATAGGCAGCTGCCTGGTCTGCCTGATAGACACCCCCTTGGGCGCCTCCCATCTCCCCGATGTTTTTTAAAGTCTATTGTGTTCTAAATCCATTACTTCTTTCCACTTCCTACCACTGTTGGGATCTCAGGTGGCTTTGCTTGGACTTTTGAAATCATATAGACAGAAAAAAAATCATGCACATTCCCATTACTGTCCTATTCCATTTAAATCCACCATATACCCAACTCCAAACTAAGCTATGAAAGGCTGAAATCTCACCATGACGTTCCCATCACTGCGACTTCTCCATTATGTCTGACATGCATCTGCCCCATAAACTTTGTCTCCCCTGTTGACTTGCTGCTTAAGTTTCACTTCAAGTGTCATACACTCCAGGTGCACATCTTTCAACCAAGCTCCCTGGACCCTTTCCCCCAACTTCACCTCATAGCATGTTATACATGTTATATCCATGTAGTTGTTAATGATCAGTTGTCAATTGCATTCCCTCCTCTCCACTCCCCCAACAATGGAGTGGTCAGGAGACAAGGATCATGTCTTCCGGGCGGTTTTGTGTGTACTTACTATGTAGCACAAATGATGCAATTATGGGGAAGGAGGTGGGAAGTGGACAACAGAAAAGTGGATAAAGGGAAAGGTGGGACACTGTAAAACAAGACAAAATAATAATAATTTATAAATTATTGGTTCATGAGGGAGATGGGAGGGGGAGAGAGGGGAAAATGAGCTGATATCAAGGGCTCAAGCTCATATCAAGGGCTCAAGTAGAAAGCAAATGTTTTGAGAATGATGAAAGCAACAAGTGTACAAATGTGCTTGACACAATGGATGGATGAATGGATTGTGATAAGAGTTATATGTGTCCCCAATAAAATGATTTTTTAATTAAATAAAATAACTTCTCTTGACTGTCCAAACTGAGCATTGATTCAACAATCATTGCTGGTTAATACTGACCAGCAATTTTCAGAATCAATGGAGAGGTACAAAATTTGCCAAAGTGGACTTTGAACTGTTTGATGACCAATCCGGTTAATGTTTATAAGTCTAACGTGCTCACCTCCACTAAAAACCAATGGTGCACATCAGCCACCCCTCAGAGGCAGACAGCCCAAGTCAGGAGTTAAAGGTAGACCCCAGATAAAGAGCGACCTACTAGAAAGCTGAGGTTCAAACATGCTTTCTTACCATTAACTTGCCTTGCAACAGCCTCTTTGAAGTCAAAATGCCAATCAAAAAATTGGCAAAGGACTTGAATAGACATTTGAACCAAGAGGGCCTTGAAATTGCTTCCAAGCCCGTGAAAAGATGCATAGCACCACTAGCCATCAGAGAGATAGAAATTGACACCACAAGATTCCATTACACACCCACTAGGATGGCCAAAATGAACAAAAACAACAACACACCAAAAATGCAAAAATAACAAATGTTAGTGAGGATATGGGAAAGTTGGTAGATTTTGTTGGTGGAGATACAGCTACTGTAAAATACAGCAGTTCTTCAAATAACTGAAAATAGAACTAACATATGACCCAAGGATTCACTCCTAGGCATATACCCCAAATACTTGAAAACAGAGTTTCAAAAGGGGATTTAAACACATATCAGATATACAAACTTGTATGCATATGAAACCTGAGCAATGAATAAGGAAAGCTACAGAAGAACCGACGATCTATTTGAATTATGGTGTTCATGAATATGAACAGTACCAGCCAGAATGCTCTGGGACAAGAGGATATTAAGACTGATCTCACATACTTTGGACATATTATAAGGAGGGACCAGTCCCTGAAGAAGAGCATCATGCTTTGAAAAGTAGAATGTTGTATTAATCCAGGTAAACTAGAGAAACAAATTCATAGGTGTGCATATGGATATAAAGGGAAAGGTTTACATACAAGAGGAATGGAACATTGAGAAAGCATCCCAATGCAGTCCAGTCCAAAGTCATAAGTCCGATATTAACCCATATGTCCGATACCAGTCTGTAAAGTCTCCTTCCGGCTTACAAAGCATGTACGATGACACCAGGACAATCACAGGCCAGTGGGTGCAGAATCTTATGTGTCCAGTGGCAGTAGAAACACCTCAGTGCTTGCAGGGGTCGCCCCGTGGCCTCCTGAGCATCTCAGCATGGGTAAGAGTCTCCATGTGGCCTCTCCGGTCCCAGAGATTTGGCTCCATCAGGACAAGCCCCTGTGGCTTCTCCTCCGGCTCCTCCATTCTCCAGGAATCGGGATTGATCGGCATGCTGTCATCTCATCTTGTCAGTAGTTTGTCATCTCGGAGACTTCATCAAGGCTCTCTTCTCTAATTGGGAAATACCGTGAGACTTCCCAGAATTCTCAGGAGAAAGCTATGCCCACACAGAGGCCTCATTGGCTACCTCAGATTGACAGGCTAGACTCCGCCCCTAGACTCCCAATCATGAAATTGACATCAAGTACATGCCCGCCACAAACATCAGCAACAATAAGAAAGGCCTTCAAATCAAAGTTGCCTGACAAAGAATGGGCTGAAACAGAGGCACAATTGTGCGGAAAGTGCAGGATGAGAGAGTGTTCATGTCTGTTGTCCATCGGGTTCACTCTGAGTTGGAACCAATGCTACACCCCCTCCCCGTGTGTCAGCAAAGGCCTTTTTCATGTTATAATGGAGCTTTCAGGTTAAGATGGACTAGGAAGAGAGGCCTAGTGATCAACTTCCAATATTCAGCAAACGAAAAGCCCAATGGAGCTCAGCCATCTAGTCTACTCCCCCTTGTTGGGCTGACACAGTCTCAGGTAGAGCTCTGTCCTGTTCTACATAGGCTCACTATGAGAAGGGGCAGACGTGGCCACTGACATCAAGAATGTCCACAGCAAACTCGGTGACCTACATGCTCTTTGGTTCTCTCTAGTCCGTCATTCTTCTCACAGAATGTATCCACCTGTCTTCCCACAGATCAAAAAGAGTCTCAAAGAAAATAATGTGGATGAAAAAAAAAAACACAAACCCTATATTATTATTCTATTGGAAAGGGGAAGAAAGCTGGCATGAGGAGCTTAATAACAAACTCCCCAGCCAAACACAGAGCTAAGTTCTGGCTGATAGCATGCAAATGTGCTTGTCTATCTAATCACTGCAGCAGGAAATGTAATTCTTCACAAAGCTAGTGTTGCTATGCAGGAATTTGCATGAGCCTCAGATAGGATGGAGACCTACTCTCAGGCTGCTGCAGCAGGATGATAGCTTCTAAAATACAGTCACAAAGGACTGGGCAGGGGGGAGGGGGGAATGTTTGCTTCAGACCCATCTACCCTTGATCCTATAACAGAAGCTCGACTTTCAGACTCTGGACTGATAATATAGCACCCCAGGTGTAAGACCAGGAACGTGTAACAAGCCATAGAGTAGGTCTATCCATGGTTCAAATTGAGATTGTCCCCACATAGACATACATCACAGTCAAGTCCCTTAGTCTCCTTTTCCTGATCCATAATATGGTAGTGAGAATTTATCCAGGCAATGTCCAGGAGTGTACCGCATGCTACATAATGAATCTTCTGATCATGCCTGGAGGCATGGGGGGCGGGGGTTTCATGGTGCATTTTACACCATCTCTGTGGGAAACACACCTCATGAGCAGCCACCAATCAAGTGTCAATGGAAACTTGCATGCTGCTAAGATGCTAAAGAGGTTCAAGGGAAGCGTTCATACTGAAAGAGAGCAGAAAGAAAGGCCTGGCGATCTATGGCTGAAAACTCTATGAATCACAACAGTTTGATCCGCAGTCAATCATGGGGGAGGTGGAGGACCAAGCAGCTTCTTTCCATTGTGCCTGATACTGCATGGAGTCAGGGGCCAACTCCTGGGTAGCAAACAAAACCAACAGCAAACACATCTTAATCTGGAACGAATTTGGCTAAGGCAAGGATGGCATGTGAGTTTATTCAAATCTTTACTCATTGCATCCACAGATGGGTTTGGTGCATCTGCGCTCCGGCAGAACCTAGCAGAATTGAGGTTTCTCTTTATGTTTGTGGAATGGACAAACGGCTTGAAAAAATATCTGCATGAGGCTCACGAAGGACACAATAAGAGACCTCTGATGGAAAAAAAGCCCTCCTCTTACCAGAGACCCTTCCCTACTGAGCCCAGCTGGTGCCCAGAAGTTGAAGAAAAAAAAAAGTCAACTTTCTGATTCACAATTTCAATAGCGCTTTTGTTCAACAAGTCAGACAGTGGCGCTCGATGGGAGAAAAAAGAAAAGTTCCTGTCACTATATAATTACCTCGGTTTTCTTCCTCCCCTCTAAGGAAAGGCAAGGCTGACTTTGACAAAGGGAACATGAAATCCTGCTTCTGCTCTGGCAGGTTAGGAAAAAAAAAGTCATTGTGAGATTCCTCTCAGCACGATCAGCTCCTACAGAAGGGAGAATATTCCTTGAAATCAACTTCCCTCGCCTGGTAAAAGGTGAATTGCACACAAAGTAAATGCGTGCTTAGACTAACATGTCCCAGTGTCTATCTGCTGGGACGGTGGATCTGCAGACCTGTAGCAGGCCTCCCTGCTGGGGAGAGAGGGCATGGTGAGTAGCTAGGTTGAGGGAAGGGTGACAGGCCACCGGGTTAAGGAGCTTTGTGTTCCTGCCTGTGGGACACTTTCACCTTCACACTGCCAGTGCACTCAGTCAATCTCTGATTATGGGGGAGAGGGGTGATTTATTGCCCAACTTTACTGGATTCCTAAGCTTCTCCCAAGACCTATCACCTTTGGGGAATGTTGCCCAGCTCCACCCAGCAGCATTCAGTGAGGTGTAAGTCACCCCTAATGTCAAGAGATGGAGCAAATAAGCTGTCAAGTTCCCTTCTTGCTCAGATTAGCTGTTCCCATCCTACCCTCCTAAAGCCCATGGAAGCTACAAATAGGATGAACATGTTTACATACTGTTGGAAATTTTCCCTAATGATTACTTGAATTACCACATGAATTCATCTATTCATCCATGTAGAAACCATTACCCTCCAAATCTATGTTAGAAACCTGCTGACAGAGACCTTCCACATTCTCCTCTGATACACTACCACTTCCATCTCCCCATACGTTTCCCATCACTGACCAGGCTGATGCTGGCACTCTGAATTTGTCTCATCTTTTTGAACTTTATAAAAATGGAATGATACAGATGTGAAGTCTGCCCTTTTAATGGCTGTGTGATACTGCAGGGAAGGCATCGGTTTACACACCAGTCACCATATTTTCTGTTCATAGTAGGTGGTCATGTAACAGAGGCAGAATGTGGGGCCATTGCTTGCATATTCTGGAAAGAAGACCTTCATGATTCACCCTTTCCAAGTCCAGAGTTGAATTCAGGACCTTTGTGACTACTTGTCAGGTGCCCTGGTGATGCAGTGGGTTATATTTTAGGCTGCTAACATAAGGTCAGCAGTTGGAACCAACCAGCTTCTCTGAGGAGAAAGAAGAGGTTATCTACTCTTATAAAGAAGTACAATCTCAAAAACCCTATGTAGGGTTTTCTATGATAACTTGATAGCAGTGAGTTCTTTTTTGATGGTTTTTTTTTTTCGATGGATGGGTGATTACTTGTATTAGTGTCCTACTGCTGATGTCCAAAAAAAAGCAATGTAAATTTAGCTGCTTATATGCCCCAAAAACATTCATAAATGTCTAGATATAAGAAGTTCAGCTTCTGGAAACTACCCATAACGTCCTTGCTGTGACTCCATGCCACCTGACCTCTACTTCTGCCCTCACATCTATGTCTCAGAATGGGACCCTCCTGAGGACCCAACTGAAAATCCAGTAGAATCTCCCATCTCAAGATTCTCAGCTTAATTACAGCCAGAAAGCCCTTTTTGCAAAGTAAGGTGACATATTCCTAGATGGCTGGTATTCAGAAGTGGTCATATTTGGGGACCATCAATCTACCTACCAAATTATACCATGCTGTCTCCAAAAAGGACACAATCCCAACAGCTCCTCAGAAATGGCTGTGTCCTCCTCTCTGAAGTTGAACATTCTTCTCAGTTGCCATTGCTTCTATTCTTGCTTCATTCACGACTGCTTAATGGAGCAGAATAATTATGTCCCCTTGAGACCATTAGATCTGTGAGGGAGAGGACTATGTCTCATCCATTCTCATATCTCAAGTCCCTAGCATAAAGGCTGGTACACACTGGTGTTCAATGAATATTTGCTGAATAGAGAAATAAATGAAATCAGTTGCCAGAGCCTCCCTCAAGTCCTGGGCTTCCCCACAGACAAGTAGAACCAGATGACAAGAAGCATAGCCCCAACCTCAGTGAGTCCCATAGAGAACTATAGTATCACAAATATCAGTGATCCAAAGATAATATTATCAGAGCTATATCTGTATTTTACACCACAGGGAAAATTCGATGCATGCTACCATAATTATTGCTCAATTATCCAGCCATAACAACAAATAAAAGACATGCTTACCAGTTCTAAAGAGTCAGTGAGAAAGACATACCTCTTTGAAGTGATTATGTTGTCTATCTGCCATCCCCAATAGACTGCCACTTCCATAGAAAACAAGGACATTACACGGAAGCTGAAAGGAACCACTTCCTTTGACATATGAAGAGGAAAATATCCTGTAGTAGTCCTTTTGCCAGATCCCTGCCACCACCTGTACCCTGAGATCTTTCTGTTTTCTTTTTATACTTAAAAAGCATAACTCAACACTGTCTAGTTGACTCCAAAGGATAGCGACCCTAGAGTATGTTTGAAAAATAATATTTTCTCTTCACTGGTTATTAAACTACATGCCCCACATGTGTGCATGCATATACACTTGATTACATATTTTTTCCTTGGAGGAAAAAATAATGAGCTTTAAAGGGAATATCACATTCTACATGACCAGCTCATGCAGTCTTTATTTAGAAAGAGAAAAGGAACCTCAGGTCCAGTTCTATCACTGTGTAGAATGTAATCCACTTATGGAAATGGTTGTACACAACTTCCAAAGGACAGTGCCATGCCATGCAAAGTGCCCATGGCTGGAGATGTACTGCTGCTGGGAGAAGAGGTGCTGTGAGTGATGCTGAGAACAGGCTGGTTACAACACAGATTGCTGCATTTTTTTTAAAACTGTATTATCTAGAGCACCATGGTTCTTTGAGAAGTTTCCCCAGGCATCTATAATTGCCTCCTCTTCTGACAAACTCCCACAGGTCAGGAACATGGTTTCCCACTTTCTGAAGCACCCAATGTGCCTCTCCTTCCTATAACTGGGAAGAAAGCATGAGAAGTCAAAGCAGAATGGCCAGAGCCAGTCATCAGATCAATTCTGGGAAACTTCTAGAAAAGCCTCTTGTTCTTCCACAGTTGATCTTGTATCTTAACTCACATCATCTCCCACGGGACCCCTGCTCAAGCCTGGGATCCTAACCAGGCCAAGCTCCTCCTTGAGGTTGAGGTGATGGCTACGACATTTCTGCTGTTTGCCATGGCTCTTCTTTCTTCAGACATTGGCCTGGTCAATGCTTAAAGCAGAATAATTTGGTCCAATGTTACTTTTCTCCCATCTCCCTGCAAACAGATATGGAAGAAGCTCCCTGGTATTGTTCCCCAACTCTCAATGATGCTTCTATAATACCTTTCATCACACAATTGCCTTGTCTATCTTCCCAGGAGAACACGAGCTACTGAAGACAGGACCATATTCCACAACTCAATGTTCCCTCCCTAACACACCACCAGGCAATGCAAGCCTGTCATGTGAATGGGTAAAGATATAGAGTCACACAAGTAAAATCAAGAAGGATGAAATAGAAAATGATATTCTCATGCTCCCTTAATAAAATCCACAATGTTAACTATGATCCTCTATAAATAGTTTTCTTAATCATTTGTACGTAAGTACAAATAGTAAATATCCAAGGAGATAATATAAGAAGCCATGCTTTCCACGTCAACTTACAATGGAATCGTGTGTGTGTATGTGTGTGTGTGTGTGTGTGTGTAGTGGCCTTTGCTAATATTTCCAAGAAAGGTTTTAAAGGTTTGTTCAAGGAATGAAGTTTTAGGGCATTCTCAACTGGATTATTTCCTTAAGGAAGAGACTCATTACCAACCAGTATACTTCTTGTCAATATCTGAGTTATAAATCCTTTATTGAGGGCTGAAAGTTCTACCCCAAATGGCTGAGTGGAATTAAACTGAAGAGTGCCTCAACTTAACTTTGAGATTTAAATTTCCATTGGGAAAAATTCTTTGTCTGAAGTTCCACAATATCGATCTGGACTCTTGACTGGGGAACACACTGTACATTTTCTACAGAAAAAATGAAATGAAAAAAAAAGTAACCTGGTCTTCCCTCTCCTCATCTCTTACTCATCAAGAAAAGGTCACCGGAAATAGTTCTTAACCATTTCTTTTACCTATCAGACTACTGGGTGCTTTACTTAGAGTGTGATAAAGATAATGAGAAAAACACCTTTTGAAACCATGGTAATTTCCATAAAGGTGATGTTTTTTGTGTGGCTATGAAATTCCTGCCTTATGATTTGCATATGTTTGAATCACCTTAACATTGTCTGAATGAAGAGGTAGAGGAAGGAAATGTGATTCAGAAGTTCATTCAAAACACATGTACCAGCCACTTTCTTTGTGCTCATACTAGAACTGTGAGCATCCAGCACTAGAAGCCCCCAATGAAATGATCTACTTTCAAGATTGCTGTTCCTTCCAGAGATGGCTCATAAAGGGAAAAGATGTGCTGAAGTGAGAGCAGGGATGGAATCTGCTTTACCAAGATGTCCTGAGCATGAATTCTAGAGCATGGTAGAAACTTAAAAGAGTGAATGAGTGAGGAGATGAATTTACAAATGGATGGTTGATGGCAGCATTTGAATGGATGTCTTCATACATCAAGAGAAGGGCTTCAAGAAGACTTTGCCAATGGGTTGCCTCAAATGGACATGGAGGTGGGGGGGATGGTGGGAGTCTTCCTAAATAATGAGGGAGACATGAAGTCAGGGTGGATCAAGGGCAACGACAAGCTCCACTCGGACTTTGAGTTGGAACACAACACACTGACAATTATATTCAGGAAACACATAGAAAAGTGTTCAGCGTCAGGTTAAGGAGCTAGAAATTTATACTTAAAGTCAAGGGAAGTTCTTGAAATTTTTACATAAGAAGTAACAAAAGGAGGGTTGAGGCCCCGTAGCATAGTGGTTGAGTGCAGGACTGCAGCTGACTGACTTGGCGGTTCAAATCCAGCATCAGCAAGGCTGGGCCTCGCACTCCCACCAGAGGGCAGTAATGCCTAAAAAAAAAAAAAAAAGGGGAAGAAGTAACAAAAAGTTGGCTGTTTTTAGGAAGATGAATATCTCATCATTGATCACAAGGAAAAACTAGTAATTTGGGTGGATATTGATTGTTTTTTAAAAGGACCTTCTCAAGTCTGAAATCCTTGGGAATATATGTATTAACCAATGTTTCAAGGTTCTGCACATGCAAGGAATTGAATAGAGACCTTATATAAAAGTAACAACTGAGACATCTCAATATTTTATTCTCAACTGCTTAACAGCTATGACATTTGGGAAAAGTTACTTAATATTGCCAACCCTCAATTTCCTCCATTATAAAATGAGGTCAATAATACTACTTCATAAAGCTGGTGCTGATGATTAAATTAGATGAGGAATGTCAATTGTTTTCACAAGGTGTGATCCACATTAAATGCTCAAAACATGGTGTCTATAGATATTAGTCTTAAAATCGCAATTAACATTTAAGCCACTCAATAGACCCTTGTTAACAAGACAAATCAATGTTAAAACTGTTCATTCCACAGCCTTCTTACAAGATTTAGAACATGCTTTGAGACATTATATTACTGGGAATACTCTAAATCAGAGTTCATATTTTTGTTCCTTTCATTAATATTTTTGCTGCATTTGCTTACCATAATCATATACTTCTGGGATTTCCTTTTTCAGTCATATTCTGGGCCAGTTTTCCTGTTCTAATTTGATGTCCATTTTCTGACAACAGAAAACACAGACACTACCAGGAAATGTCAATTCATTCCCAATACCCCCATGCAAGTCCTTGTTTAAGGTCACACTGTTGATTGATGAAGCAGTTGGACCAAAGACAAGGCTTCTCACTCCCAGGAAGGCACCCACTCATGCAAGTCATGATGTGTTTTTGCACCCTGTGGAGGTGTGTCAATGGAGCATTAATAATACTAAAGTGAGAGCAATCATGGAGCATCTGTATCAAAAGGTACAGGAATGCATGGGTGTTTACTGGCATGTGGCAAATCTGTAGATTTCACTTTCCAAGTGAGTCAGACATACACTCTAATGGCTTCTTTTAATATTTGAATCACATTTAGGAAATCTCATATAGCAGCCCACATGCAAATATACCAAGTGGTGCTTTTTAGCTCACAGTGTTTTCACTGCACCTTTGAGCCAACCAACCAGAAGTAGTGCAGAAGCAATACAGAGGGCGTTGACACTTGGGTTCTCAGAAATTCCCAAACTGTTTACAACACCACCAGAGGACCTCATCCTGACATCAGTTCTTCTCTAGTTGGCATAGAAGACTCTGCTCTGAAAGGACAGTCCCCCATTGCAGAGCACATACCTAAATATAGTTCAAAGTCTCATGCCTCTTAGTTCCAAATAGCATAGTCATCAAACATTGGCCCAAAATAACATTTCATGAGTTGATGTGTGGGTCTGGAGGAATGTATGGCCAGGTGATTTTACAACTTCTCACTTAAGAAGTCAGAAATTATTCCAAGAGTAAAATGCCATCTTATCAATGTTCTAATCAGTGTTCTAAAGTCATGTTCTAGTAGCACTGGTCTCTATAATTAACTAAAGAATCTACAGCTTTAACACCACCACCATCCAAAGATACTGGTTTTTTTTTTGTTTTGTTTAATTTATTCCTATCTCAAGTGTTACATATGCTGTTATCTCTATCTTGAAAATCTTGAAAATCAACCCTTGGATGACTTGACATCTTCTACTTCAGCATAAAGACCCTTACACTAAGAACTTATTTGACCAAGTGTAAGCTCCCCTATTACTTTGCACAGACCCTTTCTACTTGCATATCTAACTGTTCGGGCATACTGTTTCCCCCACCAGACCATGGTACATATATTTCTCACTTATTAATATCTCATTATCTGAAACAACAATACAAAATCTGATATTCACCTATTTTGCACCTGTATGCTGTATATGTGTCAGTAATGAACTCTGAGGTGCAGAACAAGAGATGCTGGCTGTGGTGGCTAAAGTTATGCATCAACCAGTCTGGAACATGATTCTCAGTGGTTTGACAGTTGTCATGATGTCATTTGGTAGTTACGTGATGATAGGGTCATTTTTACATAGTGCTGATTTTTGCAGAACAACCTGGTTTTTGGAACCTACCAGGGCTGGTAAGTGTGAAATGGGAGTACTGCTAAGAACTGTTCTATTTGTCAAATTTTCTTTTCTGGAGGAAAAGAAATGTGACTGCAGCAGCCAGCCTGGAGCTTGTTCCATGCTTTGATAGCTTGTGGATAAGTGGCTGGATATAAGGCACAGTCAAGGAGGATCATGAAGATAGCACCTAAGTCAGTGTTTCTTCTGAAGGCAGTGTGTGAGCACATTGATAAAAGATGACATAGAAAGACTCAATGCAGAAGTAAGATAGGGTGAGGGTGAGAGTGAGAGAGATGGGGACAACATCCTGGAACTGATGTTTTGGGAGTTGGTGATGGAGAAATAAAGGAGAAAGTTAGTCAATTTAAAGAAAAGCAGGACTACATTGTCTAAGATAAAGGACAGTCCCACATGCCTAAATGCAGCACAAAGCTACCTAGTCTGGTACGTCGCCTGCGATGAAGCAGACAGATGATAAGTCCTCCTTTATTAAAGGAGTGATGAGATAAATGAATAAATGAGTGCATACATCTTTTAGGAGGAGAGCTATAAATCCTAATAAGGCCTTTGCCTCACTTAAACAGTAATTGGGTCACCCGTTCTTATGGTATTTACCATAGTCAACTCTGCTGGCAAGTTAAGTATCTATATGCTATTAGTATGGTATGTCTCCTCCTCTAGCATGCTGTGCCAAAGAAGCAGCCATGGAGTCCTAGGAGAAAAATGAAGAACAGCTCTCGCAGAGAATACCTGCTCCACAGATGCAAGCAGAGATGCACTAACTGACACTGAATGTAAATGAATCGCTCTTCAGTGCTGAGTCAACTTGGTGGTTGCAAAGAAAACTTTAGTTCTAGGCTAGGTGTGGGGTATAAACAGAGACATACAAGACTATTCAATCATGACCTAATTTACTAGATGGTTACCAATACAGATATCTTCCCACTTTGTCACTTTGAGAAGAAAACGGCCAAGGGCCATTAAAATACATAATCACATAAGTCTATATATACACAAACAACTCACCACAGTCACACAAGCACATGTGCACGCACACATGCACACACACACACAAACACAACGACAGGAACTGATAGTGAGGCTGTTTCTGTCTCCCTACAATGAGAAGCCCAGGTGGTGCACATTGGGATGCAAACTCCCTGAGGGAGAAAGCCAGGGATTTCTACTCTTGTAAATAGTTCTCAGGAATCCACAGATGGGTCACTGTGAGTCAGCACTAAGTCAACAGCAGTGAGTGTGGCTTGGGTAATGCTGTTTCTGTAAGTCAGACAGCTGCCCCTAGTAACAGAAACCTGAAGATCTTACCTTCAACATCTCCCAGCTAATTAACTTTCAAACCAGCAGGCCTCCTTCCATCCACTGTCCATTCCAAAGGATCCATTCTCAACGGGTCTCCCACCGCACAGGCCCCACAGGCTCCAAGAGCAGAAATAGGTCCAGCCATGAGTTATAAAAATAAAGTGGATGCTGAGCCTGGTCCAGGTCTCAGAATGAAAACACATGTCTCTCTTCTCCCCGTAAAAAGAGACTCCACATTAGCCTAACTGACTTCGAGAGCAAAGGAAAGTGGAAAAAGTTCTTATATGTCACCTGCCCACACAAGCCCTTGGCAGATGTCATACGTACGTGTATATCGCCATAATGATGAGGACATCATGACCTCCAACTAATCCCAGATACTGGACCCAGTGCATTTGAATCAGATATACTCAAGAAGTGGAAGAATGCTGACTAGAGAAAGCAGCATGCAGAACGTGAAGCTGGAAGTGAGACCTCCCCTGTCAGAGGCTCTTCTTTCCACCAACCTAGTCACCTATTCTGGAAGGATCCAAGTAATCCACAAGTATTACCTTGTTGAAGAACTCATCCTCCAATTATTCAACTTCTCAGAAATGTCTTTCCTCTGCAACTCCTACATAAAGATTCTTGACTTCCCTTCAGAATGATCCTTAATAACCTAGAGCCTCATTGGAGCGTTTCTGAATTCTTGCTCTGTGTAATGGGTGATGTCTTACTCCCTTGTGATGTTTCTGTGAGTCCCTAACTGGAAAATACTACTTTGTCCACTCTTTTGCACTGTATGGACTGCATCATAAGATCATCTCAGGAGAGAACCAAGAGATGGAAATACTTGAATAACAATGGTTTGTAAATGCCACCTCTGCAGTAACATTGATTTTTTTTTTTTTTGTTCAAGCATCAGTCTACACAATCCTGAGACCAAAGGACGATATGATTCCCAGTTACTTCAACCAAGTGCTCTGAAAAGAATCAAATTAGAAGGTCTTGGATAGAGTGGGGGGAAATATCGAACAAATCTTGAAATCCTGAGACCAATCTTACTGGTTGTGTAGAGACTGGTGGGACCCTCAAGATTGTATCCTTTTTTCAAACTTCAGTTCTGGAATTGTCCTCACACCCCTAGCTCAATTTTCATTCCTACAATAGACAACTATATTAGGGGAACTACAGCAGTGGTGAAATACATGCATCTTGAAATAATCAGCCACTTGAAATTCAAAAACAAACAAACAAAAAATGTTGACCCAAGGACAATGTTCAGAAGGGTTAGGAAAGAGAGGGCTAAGCCCCAGTGGCATAGTGGTTGTGTGCGGGACTTCGGCCCACAAGCTTGGTGATTCAAATTCAGCAGAAGCTCTTCAGGAGCAAGGCTGGGCCTCCCACTCCCACCAGGGGGCAGTGATGGCCCTCCCCAACAAATAATTGTCCCTGGCTAGGCCCTGGTGGCATAGTGGTTATATGCGGGACTGCAACCCACAGGGTTGACGATTCAAATCCAGGAGCAGTTCTCCAGGAGCAAGTCTAGGCTTTCTACTCCCACCATGGCAGGGATGCCACAGAGAGAGAGAGCCCTGGTGGCATAGTGGTTATATGCGGGACTGCAACCCACAGGGTTGACGATTCAAATCCAGGAGCAGTTCTCCAGGAGCAAGTCTAGGCTTTCTACTCCCACCAGGGCAGGGATGCCACAGAGAGAGAGAGAGAGAGAGAGAGAAACAGGCACACAGTAGAAAGAGGGATAAGAAATGTCACACAGTGGGGATTCCAATCAATGAGAGGAAGCAAAATGTCTATGTATTGTTGAATGGTAATGATCTGCTCTGTAAATCTTCACCCAATTTATAATTAAAAAGTAAAAGAAAGAATAGTCCCTTCCCTCAAGACGCCGAAGGTCAAACAACAACCCTACAAGGTCAAATGGGCAGTCATTGCCCAGGAATAAAATTCCAAAGACAAGACAGTGCAGGGGGCATGGACACATGGAAATGGTAAACACAGAGAGGAAGAAGAGAGTTTGCCTTGTGGGGTCTGTACTCAACTCCATCTAACAAATGAACATGATGTGCTGAATGGAAGCCCAGTTGGCTCTGTCAACTTTCATCCCCCCAGATAACAGTAAACTGTTTAAAAGAGCAGCAAGTAGCAAAAGGTAAATATCACCCAAAGAAATAAGATCAGATTTTCCAGAGGGCGGTGGGGGGAAGAGTAACAGTTGCACAAGAACCAGCAGCTTGAGGTCTAGTGGAAAGACGGAGCTAACCCAGTGACTCCGGTGTAGCATGCCATAGGACAGGAGCAGGCTGTGGAGGACAGACAGGCATCTCCATCAGGAGATAGACTCGACTGTGGACCAACCACAAGCCATACAAGAAGGTGGAAAAGCTCTCAAAGCAAGGGAACTGCATCCAGGAAGACTAGGGGTCTTGAGAGTCCATAAGGTGTTCTGGCATGGGGAAGGGGGGTGAGAGTGGGGCCTCTCTTGGCAATCCTTTCAAACAGGGCCTCCATCTTTCTCTCTGTCCTTGTTTCTCTATCCAGAGTGGATTTCCCTGGAAACAAAGTGGGAGGCACAGTGGCCTGGCCGTTCTGCTGGGTGCTGGCCTCCAAGCAAACAGGGAGGAGCTGCCCGGGGCCTCTGCTGCGCTCAGTCAGATGTATTTTTAGCCCCAGCAGAAATTAACCGGAGTGTGTATTTAATAAAAAAAAAAAAAAAAAAGCAAGCCCTGGGAATGATCTAGTGCCAGTGGTGGAGCCATGAGGGACAGAATATGTTTCCAATTGAATTACTACTGTGGTCATAGTTATAAAAAGAGAGAGGGAGGAGGCAAAACACGTGAGGCCGCTCAGCTTCTCCAGAGTATTTCATCTCTGGCTGTTCTAATTGTAACGTTCAAAGCCAGCTCTGCCCTCGGGAGTTAGGACAAGGGGACCGGCCAGTGCCTGGACAGCACAGTGAGCCCTTGGCAGTGGCCCTACCTCAGTTTCTTCCTGTGTTTGGCTTGCCCACACCCCTGGCCCAGCAGTGCTGGCCTCCCCTCATCCCTCTCTCACAAGATGATGAGGCACAGTGTGAATAATTACGACAAGGGTAAATTTAGACTCTGACAAAACGGAGGGGTGTGGGGTGACGGAGCTCAGGACGCAAGGAGAGGCGCAGGCTGCGCCGCAAACAGCAGCAGGAGGCGTGGTGTGACCCACTCCGTGCTTCCAGCACCAAGTCTCCCTCTCGAGAACAGTCCGGCATGACAGCGCCTCTCTACCCGGTGGCCTTTGCCTTTGCAACATCCTCTCCCTGATCCCCGTCCTCCCCCCACCAGCAATCCACAGGGTCAGTAATTCAAAACCACCAGAAGCTCCTAGGAAAAGAGACCGGGTTTTCAACTCCCATAAGCCATCACAGTCTCAGAAACCCATGGGGGTGGGGGCGGTGCATTGAATCAGCCTTGACCAACAGTGGTGAGTTTGGTTTGGTTTGGGCTACCACCTATGGTGAACCCCCATGGGCCCAAAGCTGAGTGACTACAGGAGGCATGTCAGTTCATTTGTCCACACTGTTGATCATCTCCTCCCAGTGAGGAGGCAGAAGTCCTGGGAAGTGAAGTCCCTCTCTGAAGTCTCTTGGGCATCAAGGGGCAGAGCCTGGATGCTGAAGCACCTTAATGCTCAGGAAGACTCCCCGAGTGGTATGGTGGTTAATGAGGTCAGCTGCCACCTAAAAGATGGGGTTCGAGTCCACCCAGAGAAATCTAGAGATAATAAACTCAGGCTGAGCCACAGTGGTGTAGTGGTTGTATGTGGGACTGTGGCCCACAGAGTTGGTGGTTCAAATCCAGCAGCAGATCTCCAGGTACTCCCACCAGAGGGCAGTGATGACCCCCCCCCAAAAAAAAAAACCAAACTCACTGCTATCTAGTTGACTCCCCTTCCTAGCGACTCAATAAGGCGGGCTAAAACTGCTCCTATGGCTGTCCGAGCCTGTCACGGTTGATGGCAGCAGACAGTCCCGTCTTTCTCACCTGGACCAGGTGGTGGTTTGAAACTGGTGACCTCACAGTTAGCGGCCCACTGTGTCACCATCATGCCCCCAAGCAGGATGCAAAATGATGGCGTGCTTAGCATGGGCCGGAAGCTGGAGTCAAACATGGGGATCTACTTCCTGACAATCAGCCGCCGAGGAAGCCGTGGAGCTCAGGTCTCGATTGACCTCCCTGGCACCATCAGAGTCGGCACTGGCTCAACAAGCGCTTTACCTTGAGTCTGCAGCCCCCAAAGCCAGCAGTTCAAAACCACCCTGTACTCCCAGGGAGAAAGATGTGGCTGTCCACTCTGGAACCCCACAGGAAGAATTCTATACTGTGAGCTTAGTGGGACTTGGCTTTGGCCCCACAGCAATGAGTCTGTTTTTGGTGACGGTGGTGGGGGTGTTCCTGGGAGCGGGGTCATAGGCATCTATGAAACACAGAAAGTAAAGCACATCACCCCACTTTCTTCTGAACCACCTGCAGCCCAGCTGGGCCTGCCAGCCTACATTGTCCTCCACGAATGAGTTCTCTGTTCTTCAATCTGGCTCAAGGAGAAGCAACTATCTTTGCCCATTCTTGACAGAAGGCTTCTTCCTGGGACAGTTGGCTAAGTAGGGGATGCCTCTAGAGGACGCTGCATGATCCCTATGGTTCCCCCTGGATGCTAAGTGGAAGCTTGACTTCACTCACCTGCTTCTTGCTCACCTGACACCTTGTAGTTGTTGGTTGGGAGTGAGCCAGAGCAGGGGTCTTCTTTGATGACACGACACAGGCCTGGCGCTGAGAGAATACAGGAAGCAAGGTTGGTCAGTCTTGTGAGCTGGCCCCTAGAAGGCCATGGATGGAGCCTCGTTGAACCTGAGGAGAGCCTATGCGGTCAGTGTGCTGGTGGGCATATCCAGGGCCCGGCACACAGCCAGAAACAAATGCAAACTCACTGCCCTCGAGTCCATTCTGACTCATGGTGACCCTGTAGGACAAGGTAGAACTTCCTCAGTGGGTCTGAGACTGTCATTCCTTTCGGGAGATGGTTCTGATTTTCTCCCAAGGAGCAGCTGGTGGCTTCAAGCTGCTTGACCCTGTTGTCATCAGTCCAGTTCATAATCATTTCTCCTCCAGCTTGGGGTTCTCCTTTCTCCTCAGAATCGGGTGAGTAGCCCAACATCCCACCCACAGCACCACCAGGACTCCCTGTGCCTGACACAAGGGAAACCATAAATGCACATTTAATTAGTGGCTGATTCAGAAACCGTTTTGGCAGGTTTGTTTGAAATATTAATGATTAGACACATTCAAATGGACTCTCTCCCAGTCATCTTTTACCAACATTCCACAGCTCTTTTCCCAGACATCCATGCCGGAGCCCTGGTCACTCATCACTCCATTCACTGTGCCAGCAACTTCAACTCTTCACCTCTTGGCCCTGTACTTGTCTCTCCCATGTAAACGTAAAATAATGCAGGCAGGCACGGGGGCACCAGGAACAGAGAGCAAAAAAGGAAAATCCGAGTACCCAGAGTCGATTCTGACTCACGCAACCCGAGAGGCCAAGGTAGAATTAACTGCCCCTGTGGATTTCTGAGACTTTAACTCTTTATGGGATTGCGAAGCAGCGTCTTTCTCTCCTGGAGCAGGCTGGCGGTTTCGAAGTACTAACTTCTTGCTTAGCAGCACCACACGTGTCTACTACCCCATCACGGCTCTTTAAGGCAGACGTTCCGGAGGCCAAATCCAAGCAACTTCCCCGAGTCTTGGTCTGCCAATGTGTCAGATGCAGACGACGTCTGTCTTACAGAGATGCGATAAGAATCGAATGACATAGAGCTCATGTGGAAATGTTGTGCGAAAGGACAGGTTCGTGGACAGTCTAGAATCCAAGCCACACCTCTGGACATCCCCAGCAGCCATATGAACTATTGGGGCAGGGCCAACAGGACCCATCAATCCAGGCTGCTATTTCTTAAGCAGGTTATTCCTGTATAGCTGACACCTGGCCTTTCTTTTCGTTTTCAGCATTCATTATCTCCTGCACGCCTAGCATGCTAAAAGAGGCTCCAAGGAATAAAAAACACGTTGTGAGCACCAGAGTCCCTGCCACTGACACACCTACAATCCATTTGGGAAAGCGAGTACCGAGGGAGCAGTAACCAGGGAGCCATTATAAAGGAACCCTGGATCATAGGATGCTAGGATCGAGAATGTTCTTGACACCTAAGTTCCCAGATGAAACTGAGATAAGTTGTTTGGTTTGCCCTGGTATCTGGGTTGGTGCTAGAATCCACGTAAGCAAACATGATGAAACGAAAATAATAATAATGACAATAATTGCATCAGCGATAGTTAACATCTATGGGCTGCCCATTAAAGGCCAGGCACTGTGTTTAAGCCCTTCAGCTGCCTGGTCCCTTTTCATCCTCAGCAATTTAGTGCGCTCTCATCTACATACATAGGAAGTGGATCAAAAACATCATGCTGGATGAAAGAAACGGGCAAATGAATCCGTGTGGTTAAAAAACACAAACAAATCCCGTGGTTGCTTTGGCGGGGTGGGGACCAGGGGTGGAGTCTGAGAGACCAGAGCCAACTTCAGAGTATCACAGTCATGTCATATGCCCCATCAAAGGTGTGCATGACACAAGCACATGCCTTAGAGACATGTATACTTGGGATCCCCCTTTTCATTCGCCGACTCATCACCTGGGACACTGAAGATCTGTCAAGTTTCAAAGGTCATCAGAATTGCAACAAACAATGTTTTGCCTGGATCATGGAAGAGGATGGGGACCTAAGAAAGGGAGAGAGCCTTCTGAGATCTATAGCTATAACATTCTGTTTGAGAAAGAGGTTGACGGATGGATTGGTAAACTGGGAGATAATTGGGTCAATACGATAGTGGCAGACTCTTGATGGCGATGGGTGAGCCCATCGCCCAGTCTCTACAGCTCTGGCCCTGGGAGCAAGTTCATCATAAAGCTGTGGGGGACAGAAAAAAACGGGCAGGCAGAACACACAGGCACACCAGGTCTCTTAACGAAGCAGGGCTTCCGTGAGGTGCTGTGTCATCCCCGCAGGGTCGGCAAAGCAGAAATTGGGTCAGAAAGGCGGAAAGCCGTGACTTCCCCCACCTGGTTTGGCAGGAGCAGGCGGGTGAGCAAGTTCTCCCTGAGGAGCTCCAGCCCCTCCCTGCAGGCAGAGCGCTGGCTGGCCTTGCTGAGTCACCTCTGGCCACGTGATGATGAGCCTGGTGCCCAAGGGGAGGCTGACATCATGAGCAGTGCATGGCCGGGATCATGGTTGTGACCCCTGTGCAGGGTCTGGGAGAGAGAAAGGCAGCGAGCGGCGATGCAGCTCTCCACTGATGGCATTGGGTTCCTAGCTCTTGTCTCGGTGGTGCGTGACAGCCAATAGTTTACTCCAGCGGGGTCTTTGCTCAGACTGGTGAGACTGGGTCTGCTCTTCTGTTGAAATAGGAAGGGGGAAAAAAGCTGCTGGTGGCTGGGCCAGCTCCGGGAGTCCTGTATGAGGCATCTGGAGACACTCGCTCAGGGCCATGCTGGGAGTCCCGTGAATGAGCCCAGCTTCTCTGTTTCTCTCAGGCTCACGAGCTGTGGGTCCACTGTTCAACCTGCCAAGAACTGGACCTCTTCCTCACTCCTCCGCAGAAACTGACCTCGTGCTCCTGATGTACAGCAGGCTCTCTCTTCCTGTGCTGGCACAATGGCCCCTCACCTCTGCACAGTCACCAGAGCAGCTAGATTCAGAATCTGGACTTGGGTCAAGACTCCTGACGAACATATCCCTTGGCTCTGTTTAACCCTGACCCCAACTGTCTGAGGCAGGTCTTGTCACCCTTGTTTGGCAGTTTAGGGAAACTGAGGCAGAAAGCAGTCTGCTGCTGAGTCAGAGCTGGAACCATCTGCTTGTTTCTCATGACAACAGCAGGTGGCCTAAGCAGCAGGTAGCATTGTTCCCACGAAGGACCTTCAGGGGCAGCTTCTCTCACACTTGGTGGAATACACAGAACTGTGGCCATGCAGTCCTGGGTCCTGTCTTAATCATTAAAACACCAAATGTCTTCCAGCTTCAGCCAAGGAGAAGGCAAACCAAGAAACAGGCAAATCCACTCTTTGTGTGGGTGCATCCCACTTTGGGACCAGCTAAACAGTGTAGAAGAGCCCCAGCACTGTAGTGGGTGATGGACTGCGCTGCTAACTTCATTCAGTAGTTGAAAGAACAGCTGCCCCAAGGGAAAACGATGAGGCTTTCTATTCCTGTCAAGAGTCAGCGTATCAGAACCCCAAGAAGCAGTTCTAGTGGACGGAGTTGCTAGGAGCTGACAGTGAGTTTGTTTGTTTTCTAAGACCAGATGAGAGTGGGCCTCTGGTGTGGCTATTGGTTAAGTATTAGACTGCTAACTGCAGGGTCCATGGTTCAAACCCACTAGCCAGCCAATGGGAAAAGATAATGTTATCTGCTCCCCAAAAGATTTACATCCTCAGGTAATCCTATATAGAATCAGTACAAGGTTGAATTGATGCCGTGGCAGTAGGAGTAAGCAGATTAAAGGGTCTTCATGGTGATAAAAAGGGCCATCACTCAGAGTGACACTTGGGAGTGAGCCTTCAGTGCACAGGCCTGAAAACAGGAGACCTTTGGGTCCAGCCATGCATCTCACCTAAACTTTCCCTTTCTCCATAAATCCAGAGCCCAGCTCAATCGGCTAGACACTGTTTCTTTTGGTGGGGCTACGGCTCTAAAGTGGAGAGAGAAGATATTCCAGCAAGAAGGATGGTCCCTGAAAACTCAATCCTTGAGTAATACCTCTGATCCACCAGAGGACTCATTGAACCTCACCGTTCCTTGGCAGCTATATGCTTCCCACCTCTCCTGTCAGAAGCAACTTTGCATGGAACTCTGTCTGGTGGCATAATGGGATATTATGTTCTCAGGAACCTGCAGGATCTGCTCTACTGTATCTCTCTGAGTTGGACATGATGGCAGTGTGTTGCATTAGTTTAAGTCTGGCTCAAGCACCATGTAAGGTGTCCCTCTTGTGCCACCCACCACATAAGCATTCAAAGTACACGTGGTTCTCAATCCTCACAGTGACCTCAGGGTCAAATAAGTCACACCCACTCCATGTAGGGATGAGGAATTTGGGTCTCACATGTCCTCCTTCAGAAGATGAGGCTTGGCCAAAGCCGTGAAGAGAGATGGGATTTTCCCACTGCTGCGTTCTCATTGGTGGTTGCCACCAAGTTGTCCCCAGTGCGTGCACAATGGAATGCAGTCCTATTGACCTTCATGATCATATTTAGGGTTTTCCTTGACTGATTTGGATGGTTGGTCACCAGACCTTTCTCCCTAATTCACCTTGGTCTAGAAGCTCCCCCGAAACTTGTTCAGCATTTCAGTGACTGACAAGTCTTCCCCTGCCCAGGGCAGTGCCCTATCTGGGCGGGGATCCTGACTCTCCCACACAGAGGGTGAGCAGTCCACCATTAAGCCACCGCTGCTCCAACAAGCGTGGGATAGACATAAGTGACACAGCACTGGGGTTGGGGAATGGTACTTAGCTCCAGTAGCTCTGGGTTTGAAGTCTACTTGCTGGCTGTGTGACTTTGGCTGGGTCACAGCAGCTCATCTGCAAAAGAGAGATAGTGCTGATGCTGATGCCTTCAGTTTAGGGCCAATCTGAGAATCAAATAAGTCACAAGGAACAGTAGAGAGGGTGGTTCCTGATAAAAGGGAGTCTTCCAGCAAGTTACCATGGTGCTTAGTGGAGAAGGTCTTACACAGAGAGATCAAGGAGCAG
Organism: Nesogale talazaci; assembly: GCA_004026705.1. NCBI lineage: Eukaryota > Metazoa > Chordata > Mammalia > Afrosoricida > Tenrecidae > Nesogale > Nesogale talazaci. The sequence goes on along the minus strand of PVJH01003868.1, from coordinate 62,109 downwards.
TGGAGAATGGGTTTAATCCATGAGAGAACTCTCCTGCTTTCTTCAGGGTATCTGATGGAGCAAGGCTGAGAGAAGAGGAGGTGAGGAAGGGCAGAACCTAGAGAAACTGGAATGAGTTATGGTATGTTCTTGAGTAGTGGAGGGCTGTGGTCAGAGGAAGGAGGGGAGCAATTGGCCATCTCACTCTTCTCTAGCATGTGACATTAACTTGGGCATCATGGGAGCAGACTGTCAGGTCTTTCTCCTATGGAATATTGGGTGGATTTGAATCACTATCTTTTTGCTTAACAACCAAGCACTTAGCCATTGCAGGTCCAGCACCCCTAAGTTAGAACAGTTACCTTTGTCTGTATCCCCCTGGCTGAGGCCCAGTCTTGCTGCTGGGCACCATCAGTTCCATCCTAACTTGCAGCTCCTCCATCTGACAGAGTTCCCCTGCTCCGGAGGGGTTTCTGGGTGGTCAACTCCTGTTCCCACAGACTGCCAAGTTGTCAGTTAGCAGCTGGGCACATCAATGTTACACCAAATGGGCTCCTTCAGTCTGTGGGAGTAGGACTATCTCCTTAGAACTCCTGACCTTTCTCTGGCCTCAGTCTATCCCTGAGGACATCTCATTGCCATCTAATCCATTCTGACACAGGGCAACTCTATAGGACAGGGTAGAACTGCCAGTGTGGGTTTCTGAGACAGTAATTTTTGATAGAAGCAGTAAACCTCATCTTTTTCCGTGAGAGTAGCCAGTGGGTTCAAACCATGGTCCTGGGCTTAACACCTCCATGCACAACCTCCTATGGCACCAGAGCTCCCCTAGGTGGATAATGGGTGATAAATATTGCCTCTAGCCAGTAGGCTTAAAGGCAGGAAGGTGTGTCAGAAGCTAACCGGATGATCTGAGCAGGAGACAGCAGGAAGCCTCCTCTGGCTGTGTCAGGAAGGAAAATCAGCAGAGGTGGAATGAGTGATAAGAGAGGGTAGGGCCCACATTTTTCCCATTTTTTCTGAGTCTTACCACAAGAAAGTGCTTCCCCAGCTTCGTCAGACCTTGCTGGTCTCCAGGACTTGAGCCCCTCCCCATGTACAGCATGTTCTCACATCTATTTAGAGGCCCTGGGAGCTAAAGGTTGAAAAATCCCAGGAAGAAAGGAGAGGCTGTCCATGCCTGTGGAGATTTATAGTCTGGGAAGCACCCATGGAGAATTCGACTCTGACCCACTGGGTTGCAGTGAGTCAAAATCGACTCGAGGGCCATGAGTTTGGTGTTCTTTTGGTTTTCATATCCACTAACTTCTTTGGGTTTCAACGTTCCTTGAGGAAGGGTTTCTTGGGAAACTCCACTTGTCATTAGAAAACAATAGTTCAGAGATGCCATCTGGGATCATGTTCCCATTTCTCCCTACACTGAGAGCTTCTCTGTCCCTACTCTGGTGAGCAAATTAGTAGATTCCAAAACTGGGTTTTAAAATAATGAACAACAGCACTACTACTATACAGTCTCCACCTCTAAAGCCGCTTCTTGCTCTGTAATATCAGTTAGGCTTCAGTACATTGCTCTGGATACTCCCTAGACAAATCCAAAACAGTGCCTCGACTGAGGTAAAGAGAAGAAACTTCACAGCACTCATCTCTCCAGCTCCCAAGTCAGGTGTGAGTGCAGTGAAGTAAAAGATTCTACTCATTACAGTTGCAGAGTCTAGAAGTAAAAGATTCTACTCATTACAGTTGCAGAGTCTAGGGATTCAGGCATGGCAGGATCCAGCTGCTCTGATGTTTGCTCCCTCTGGGTATCTCAGCTCTGCTTTCTCCGCATTGACTTCTTTCTCATTCAGACTGTGTCAACAGGATGGGTAGAAGGAACTCTGGCAATATCAATCTTTCAAGATAATTTCAGCTCAAGGGAGACACGCTCATGTTCATTGCCTAACAAGGACTCTACTATGCCCATCTTAGGCGATACACCCAACCGTGGACTTCCCACTGTGTCCAGGAGAATAGAGAGTAATTCCTGGCCAGGCTTCTGATAAAACTGAACAAAGACAACAGATGTGTACCAGAGTACTCAGTAATATTTTGGGTTGGGCTGATCTTGTCTGCTGTCATGCTTCATGAATGAGTCTTGACTTGTGGTGAAGATTCAAATCTATTCTCTCTGCTCAGGCCCTGCATTCTGTGAGTTGAGTGTTAGCTAACCTTGAACCCTTCCTGGCAAGCAAGAGATGGCCCGATGTTCTGAGGATCCAGTTCAGTCAGAGGTGAGCTGGTGAGACCCAAGAGATAAGCAGGAACTCTTTGTTAGAGGAATGATTTGGGATTCTGACATCACATATTCACTCCTGGAATTTGATATGACTTTTTCCTCTAGCTGAACAGTCCATGACTCCCCTCGTGGAGAGGGACTTTCCATTCCGGTCCCTTTAGTTAAAGTCTCTTCAAGTGATCATTAGGCAAAAATGATTCCCAAGCCAGTGGATAAAAAGTTAAGCTGGATGTTATTCAATGTAGAATGTAACCATTGGGAAAAGAAAATTAAGAGAGTAAGTTTGCGACTCAGAAAGACTCTCTATAGTTTTGGTATTATTGTCTGATCTTTGGGAGGGTACTTAAGGTCTCTGAGTCCCTAGTTGCCACAACAGTATGTATAATCATACCTGCATTATTTGGTTATTGTTTGGAGATATAATAGCATTGGATTATAATATGGCCCAGCATGGTGTATGCAACAAAGCAGGAGTTTGACAAATTCCAATTCTCCTCTCCATCTATGCATGAGAGACTCTGATACTACTTGTCAAATAATAACAAAGGGAGGGAGGGGGGGAGGGAGGATAAGGGAAAGTGGCTTGGAAATTATTGCCTTCAAGCAAAATGAAAGTTGTAAACTAAATCATTTTGACCACTTTTGTATTTACTCACCTACTGGACTGTTTGTTCTCAGAGCCCCTACTACATGTTGGGTATTCTGTAGGACTGGGATGTAATCTTGAGGAAGATACAGTCCCTAGGCTGATCGAATTCAACTCTAGGGGGCATAAATAACTTCTCCTAGAAGTGATCATTGCAATTCAGTGTCCACTGGCCTTAAACATGTGTATTATTAAAGTTGGAATATGTACAAGAGGATTCAAATAGTTCCCAGAAAAACTCCATCATCTCTGAATTCCATTTTACATCAATTTCTTAGGTACCCCCGTCTGATTATCTCCTTCCAAAACTTTTAACTAAGATGACACTTTTGAATACCATCTTCATGGCCAATTACATGACATGCATATACTTCATCACTGCCCAGTGACCCTGTTAGACTTGCTCATAGAGTTTCAAGGCTGTACTTTTTCTGGAAGAGAGCTTTCTCTCTTGGACCAGCCAGTAGATTTGGACCACCAACCTTCTGGTTATCAGTCAGGCACTTAACCACTACACCAACAGTGTCCCTTGCCTTGTGCATCTCACTGGAGTCCAAATCACGTTCAGCCCACAGGAAAACACAGAGGTGTCCCGTGAGTTTCAGAGACTGTAATGGTTGATGGGAGTAGATAGCTTCGTCATTCTCCTGAGGGACACTTGGTAGTTTTGAACCACTGACCATCGATTAGTAGCCCAATGCGTTACCCACTATTGCCATCAGACCTCCCTGCCTTGTGGCCATCGTTTCTCTCCATTTTTCTGCTACCTAATTGTGTTCCTCCTCCAACTAATAAATTGCCTGGCAAAGCTCAGGGATTCTCCTATGAGCATAGCCCTCATCACGGTTCCCGCTTAAGAACTCCATAGCAGCACTTCTCCACACCTCAGTTTTTCCCACCTACAAACCGAACATTGTAGTGCTTCACTCTCTTTAGTGTGACCCAATTCTAGAGCAAAGAGAATATTTTATCAATGTGTGTTCTCGGCAGTTAGCACTTCCTCTCAGTGGGGATGTTCTGCTGCTGCTCGGGGCCAAGGAATCAGCTCTGATTCACAACATCTCTTTGTAGAACAGAACAAAATAGAGCCCTGTCCTGTGTCTTCCTGACAGTCATTAAGGTGGGGTCCATTGTGGCAGCCTCTGTGTCAATCCTCCTCTGGAGAGTCTTCTTCATTTCTGCTGCCCCTCCACTTTACTAAGCCTCATGTTCTTTCCCAGGGACTAATCTCTCCTGATGGCACGCCCAAGGAACATGAGATGCAATCTCATCATCCTCACCTCTAAGGAGCACTGGAATTATGTTTCTTTCAAGACAGATCAACTTATTCTTCTGGCATTCCATAGGACTTTCAATCTCTCTGCCAACACAAGTGCATCAATTCTACTGTGGTCCTCCCTTCTCAGTGTCTGTCTTTTACATGCATAGGAGGCAATTGAAATGACCATGGCTTGGTTGCAACATAAGTTCGTCCTCAAAGTGACATCCTTGCTCTTTCACAATTTAAAGAGATCTTGTGTAGCAGATGTATCCAATGCAATAGGACTCTACCATTTATTCCCCATGTAATCTTTGGAAGGTTTAAGCAGCAATGACAGTAAGCATTTCTCTCAAGCCTGTAGGTTGGGTTAACAGTCCAGATATTGGTGGGCTCAGTTGATCATGATTTGGCTCACCTGTGCATTGATCCTCAACTGGTGGCTGGCAGGTGTAGAGTCACTTTGGGTGATGTGCCTGGGTGCTGCTCCTTGGGAACTGTCAAGATAAAGGTGAGTCTGCGAGGAGACAATGATTTCAAAGATCAGCAGCTTTATTTAGTGGCACCAGGAGAGAGGCTCCATCAGATGGGTCTACAAAGGAATATCCAGGTCCTGCGTCCATGGATAAACTCCTTCAGGAAACAAAATCAACGTGGGAGTCCACTCCACGTGAGCTGAAGGGATAGACACAGATTAGGCTATTAGCTTAGTCTCTTTGGACTACCATAACAGAAGACCACAAGATGGGAACTTTAAGAACAGACATTTCTTTCCTCGTGGTAATGGGGACTCCAAGAGTGTCAGAGCTCCCTTTTATAAAGCCCCTGCCGAGGACTGAAGAATCAGGGCTCTGACAAGACCATGTTTGAAAATCCTATCTCCCCAAACAAGGTCACAGTCACCTGGACACAAGTTTAACTCTGGATGCCAGTTTAACTCTGGGGGCACACCATTCAACCCCTCACCGCCAGGCCAGGGTAGCAGGAGAGAGGATGAAAAGGAGAAGAAAGGGGAGGTAGAGAGGTCAGAACCCTCTGCCCCCTGCCCTCTGATCACCCAGTGGTCCTGTCTCCCCCTGTCCCCCTCTAAAGACTCATCATCATCTGGAGACTAAACCACAGCTGCTAGTCTCTCTCTCCTCCTCCCAGAAAGAGGTGAGAAGAAAATGGGAGGAAATTAAAGAGTGATATGGAAGTCCAGGTGGAGCATGGCACCCCACCCAGCTTGACACCCCATCCTCCTGCGGTGAGGTGAGACCCCATGGTAGAGGCCATCTCCCAATCTCCCCAGGCAAGGAAAACAGCTCTTGAAACTTGCTGGGCATCAAGTATAGGTCACACCGAAACCATGGATTGGGCTGGGAATGCGATGTTCAAGAGTAACTGGATTTCTGAGCTTCAATCTCTCAGATCTCTGCAGGGGAGGGAGGAGAAACCATGGGGGGTGGCATGAGCTTCTGTGTTTTTCCTTATCTGTTCCTCTGTCTGGGCTCTTGGAGTGAGTAGCCAGCCATGCAGTCTGGAATCTGTTCTCCATTGTGTTCCTCTGTGAAGAAAATTACAGCGTGAAAAGGAACGGGGGCAGAGAGGAACATTACATTCTAAACAGTCTCGGGGAGATAATTGCAAAGTCTGCTCTGCTCTCTCCAGGTTCTCCCGCCCCTCTGCAGCTCCCTGGCTGTTCTACACTCCCCCAGGCCTCCTCCAGAAGGTCTGGAGAAGGGGCTGCTGCAGAACCTGCTGCCCCCACTGAACACTGCATCCTCTGCCTGCCAGCTGTTTCTCCCCATCTCCCTGGGCAGCATGGTGCCCCGCCCCCTGACACATCAGCCAGGAGAAGGCAGAAGGCATTGTCTAGGGGAGGATGGGCTATTTTGTCTGTGTCTAGTTCTCACTTGTTTGCAACATTCCTGGAAGACTGCAGTTGCGTGTCTCGGGGTGGGTCGGTCCTTCACGTGGGCTCCAGCAGGTACTGTGTGTCTACCTCATTGTTCTGGGCTTTTCCAAGGACAAAAGGATGGCGGTTCCTGGATTTGTTAACTCTTGGTGCAGATGCATATCAAGCAGGTAGACTCCTGGCTCCATGTCAACCTCACACCCATCCTGGGAGGTGTGCGCTACATCAGAGAGGAGGTGGTGGGTCTCGGTGAGTTCAATTGCTGGTTCTAGTTCGCAGGATTAAAGGAGTCTTTAAGTCAATAAGCCAATCTTTGGACTTGATTTTCTCTGAGTCTAGGCTCCCACATTCCTCACCACCATGCTATATGCCTACCCTTGGGAATGTTGATAAGGTGAAGTCTTGATTTACAAGGTTATTTGAGTCACACGAAGGGGAACAGAAACTTTAAATAAAAAATGATTTGGGCCAGTCAGGGTGCAGTATGATGATATATGCAATTTTCCTCTAGTTTTTTAATGCTTCCTCTCTCCACCCCCACCCTCACCCCCCCACACACACACACACACTATCATGACCCCAATTCTACCTTACAAATCTGACTACATCAAAGCATATTCACTGGTCCAGATCAGTGCTGGAAACACAGGGAATCCAGGACAGATAAACTCCTCAGGACCAATAATGAGAGTGGCGATACCATGAGGGGAAGGGGAAGGTGGGGGAGAAAGTGGGGACCAATCACAAGGCTCTATATATAACCCCCTCCCTGAGGGATGGACACCAGAAAAGTGGGTGAGGGGAGATGTCAGACAGTATAAGATATGACAAACTAATAATAATTTATAAATTATCAAGGGTTTGTGAAGGAGAGGTGGGTGGGGAAGGAGGAAGAAAAGAGGCGTTGATACCAAGGGCTCAAGTAGAAAGAACATTTTTTGAGCATAATGATGGCAACAAATGTACAAATGTGTTTGATACAATGGATGGATGGATGGATTGTGATAGAGTCATATGAGCCCCCAATAAAATGATTTTTTTTTCTTAAATGGCTCTTGAGGAGTCTGAAATAATTGAAAGAAGAAATGAAGCTGGCTTGATCAGGTCTGGCTGCTTCCGTGAACAAGTGCTTCCTTTGCTACATGTCCAGAAGAACTGGATGGTGTCTGGCCTCCTCTACAGAACCTGTTTTATCAAAAATCTTCAGAAGAATCCTGGTCAAGAGGGAGGGAAATGTGAAGCAGAACTTCAAGTTCTCATTGGAAGCCAGATCCTGTGGAATCACTAAGTTTGGCTAACCTCTTGAAATTATTGTCTGGACTCATCTTTAAATGTTAAACTTTCATCCTTAAACTGAAACGATCCCCCTCTCCCTTTATTTAAGTAATAACATATATCTGCCTTGAACCTCGTGATCTTTTAAAGAAATATCTCTGGTGATGGAGTGGATTAGGCATCAGGTTGCTAACCATCCGCTCAACTGTTGGAGCCCACCAGGTGCTCTACAAGAGAAAAATGAGACTTTCCCCTCGCAGGAAGATTCACAGCCTTGGAAATCCAAAGCAGGAGTTCTATCCTGCTTTACTGAGTCACTATGAGTCAGAATTGCTAGCCTAGCAGTGTGTCTGGTTTGGTTTGGGTTTATTTTAGCTTTCTTTGGAAGGTCAAATTGACAATGGCAACTCAGAAGTTTGGGAAAGCATCTATAAATGCCCTGAGTTGAACATAATGGTGGTGATGGACTAATGTAAAAGACAGGGAGAAGGGTTGCCCAACTGGAAGAATGTAGCCACTGCTGTGGAAGTGTACATATAGAAATTGAAAATTGATGAAATGGTGCATCTTTGTGTACACTGCAAGCACATACACACATCAGCTCTAAGGGTAACAGCAGTACCATTCTCAGGTCAATGACATGCAAGCAGGAGAGGGCTGTGGGGGTGATTCAGCCAAGGTCATGTAGTGGTAGACTGAGGTTGAGGGAAAGAAAACAGGGAGTTTCATATAGCTCAGGTATTTCAAGAATTCAACCTGTTGGTCTTTCAAGCAGATGCTTGACATAGTTCCCTCCACTCTGCTTCTGGCTTGGAGGAAACTGCTACAGATTGAACAATAACCTTGGGTTTCTTCTACTCTTATACCTCAGTGCTGAGTTTGTTGGGTCTGGATGGCCCCACTGTCAGGTGGAGGAAAAGGAGGCTTTCAGAACTTACTGAGCCACTAGATTCTGAAGCTCTTTGCTGCCCATCAAACAAAAGGAGAAACAAGCCAACCAGCCACCATCAAGCTCATTTTAACTTCTGGTGACTCCTCAGGTGTCAGTAGACCTGTGCGCCACAGGGTTTTGAGTAGTTGGTTTTTCAGAAGTAGATGGCCTGGCCTTCTTCCTACCGCTGCTGGATGGACTCCATCCTCTGACTTTTCTGTCACCCTCAAGCACACTAGCCAATGCCATGTCCTACATACCCGAGGGCCTCAACATGGAGCTACTGGGATCAGCAACAGCATCTGGAAACAAGGAAACTCCAGATCCTCAGACTGCATCCCAGACCTGCTGTGCCTGAAACTCTGGAGCTGGTGCTCAGCAAGCAGGCGTTTCATGGACCTTCCATATGATTTTGATGATCACAAGAAAGATGGTGCCTCCCCTCATCTTTCATTTCCACAACCAAAACCAAGTTGACCAAGGGGAACATAGTTCCTTTGGGGTCCCAAGGCTGTAAATCATTCCAGAAGCAGGCAGCCTCACCGTTTTCTCAAATTCCAACTGCTGACCTTGTGGTGAGCAATGCAACTCAGAACTCATTCTGCCAACAAGGGTCCTTTGGTATTTAACTGTTAATAGCAAAAGCCAGTTGTAAAGCCTTTCGGTTTAGACTTTTACTGCTTTCAACTAGAGGACATTCTGAAAGCTGTTTTGACCTTGGGGAAAGCAGTTGGAAAAATGAAATGCAAACAAACTCAGAAATCTAATCAGCTGTACAACCTGTGGTATGCTGGCCTTTGGTCCCTGGCACAAAACAGCAGGCAGTTTCATGAAAGATGAAGGTGTGAATGGGAGAGGATTGCCAAGGCTCCCATCTCTTGCTTCCTGTGCAATGACCCCCTGGGGCTGCACTAAAGGGAATCCTCTCTAGATGACAGCTGACAAGGTACAACAAACCCTATTAGAGATTATCTTGTCAAGGCCCTCAGTGTACTCAAAAGAAACTGTGCCCAGCTTCCCCAGAGCTGATGTGGCTTGTGCAAGATCAGCTGGCTGCAGGGAGAAGTTGGGAGAGGTGCTCTGTATAGATATTTTCAGTCTGATTAACTGGCGAATTCTACTAGCCAGGTGAGAAGTGCTTTTCATAACCAATGTGTGCATATCGTGACGATTCTCCCCACCTTCCCAGCAGTAACTGTCACAAGACTTGGAAGAAACAGCACCAGATTGAAGAATAACCTTGGTGTGTTCCCTCACCTTTATTTTATAAGAGGCTTTGGGTTTGTTGGTTGTGCATGTGTGCTTTCACGATTTCTCTGTAGTAATAGAAATAGCATAATCGATGTATTTGCAATGCTCCTTCAGTTTTCAAACCACAGGAAAACCAAGAATGCTCAGTTGACCAGCATGGAAACATCTAGCAGCAGCCTCACTGCTCTCTGGGCTTCTGTGCCTGAACCTACTGGCCAGGCTGAGCCTTCTCTCAGGATACTCTCTTCTCTCTGCACTCTGTTGGGGTTTCTACAACTTCTCAAAGCTCACCAACAGCCCCACTGCTTGAGCACCTGCTGCTCATGAACTCTTCTGGTGCCATGACTCTTGGATCCCACCTTTCTTCTTTACCAATCCTTTTCCTTCTCCTCCTAGAACACATAACCTCTACTTGGTTCCCCACTCATTAGTTTCCAAAACCTCTAGCCTGGTCTCCAAACATGAGCTTCGGGATGGTCCTGTCCAGGACACAAGAAATTCATATATCTATCTTGTCTACTCTGACCTCTCTCTGAAGGCTAGAACATCTTACTCCTTGTGGAACCTCTCACTTAGCATGTCGACACCCAGATAATCCAACTGAATCCCTCTCCTCCACCCCTCCAAAACTTGACCCCTGCCATACTCTGTGACTCAGTGTATGGCCCCACTCAGCATGCAGATACTTCATCCAGGCACTGCAGAGTCCTTGTGAAGACTGCCTGGTTCTCAACAGCATCGCCCCATGGAATGTACACATACACACACAGAGTTAAAGGCGAAATCATCAATTCTGTCGCGTCATAGTCACCTCTTCCTCTCTGACCCTGCCACCACCTCTTGAGTTCAGACAATGGTCCTCCATGGCACACTTCCCTGGTGGTACAGTGGTTATGCATTGGACTGCTAATTGCAAGGTCACCAGTTCAAAACCACCAGTAGCTCTGCTGGAGAAAGATGAAACTTTCTACTCCTATATGAGTTAGTCTTGGAAACCCACAAGAGTAGTTCTACACTGTCCCATCGCATCATTGTGTGAGTTTGGTTTGGGAGTTCTGGTTTTTAACCATTGTTAATCACTCCAACCGTGACCCCCTTAGAGCCAATCTCATGTGACAGCCAGATGATGATCTCTAAAATTTCACATTTCCTCTACTTTGTAAACTTCCTCCTCTCCTAGTACTTGTAGCCTGAAGTCCACGCTCATATGACTTGTCCAGCAATGTCTTCCTTGAACTCATCCCAAAGTCCTCCACCAGGGAGCATTGTAATATCTTCAAATACTTTCCTCATACCTGGGGCCAGGGCATGTCGATGGAAAAACATCCACTAAAAAATAAAAATCCACCTTATTAAAAGAGTGATCTCTGAGTAGAAATCTGGGAGAGATCATGCAATCACACCAGATTCTGCAACTCAGCAGTTCTAAACCCGTGGGTTGTGACCCCTTTGGGGTTCAAACGACCCTTTCACAGGGCCACCCAATTCATAACAGTACAGTCATGAAGTAACAAAAATAACTTTATGGTGGGGTGGGAGGGTTCACCACAACATGAGGAACTGTATTAAGGGGTCTTGACATTAGGAAGATTGAGAACCTCTGATCATTGAGAAGAGAGGGCATGTGAGTACATGAAAGAACTGGGAAACCCTTTGTGCTCTGACAGGGATATGTGAATATTTAACCAGCCCTGTATAAAGGTATTCATGGAAATGAAAATAATTGTCAGTCTTACATTACTAAGACATCAGTCTGTCTGCCTTAGAGAGACTGGGTTAGGAGACGAGCCAGAGAATTAGGAAGGCCAGTTAAGAAGTAACAGACTGGGTGGCAGTGCCGATGGAGAAAGAGATTATTTAAAGGCCTCAACGATCTGGTCTTGTGAGAAGGACAGCCAAGTTAATAGCTTCAAAGCAGCCATAGTTCGGCATGTACTTATCGCCCACCTACTATGTTCTCAGGGGCTTTACCAGGCCCTTCCATTAGTATAATGGGTAAACCTATAGCTAGCTCCTTCTCCTGCAGTTTTCAGCACTAGAAAGAAAGGTGGGTGCCTGAAAAGACTCATCCAACCTGGAGCAAGGACAGAGATGTGAAGATGGGCCCTCAGCAGTGGTCACAGAGCTAGGACAGCCCTGAATCCCTAGTTCTCCAAATGTCTTCTTCAGCCAGCAGCAGCAGCAGCATCCGGAGACTTGGAGCTGTCAGTTGCCATCATGTGAGTCTCAACTCCTGGTGACCCTGCGCACAACAGAGAAAAAGGCTGCAGTCCCTCCCCCCCCTCCCCCCCACCCGTGATCAGTTGAGGGTCCTGTGATCTCAGGGATTTGACTGGTGATTTCTGAAGCTTCTTCCTTATCTGTCTTGGTCTGGAAACACGCAGAACAGCTCAGCATTGAGACAGGCATATGCTTGTCTGTGTTTGAGGTGCATGGACTGAGTTGGACCCTGGCATCAGCAAGGCCTCCATGCCTGAACCACACCTGTCCCCAGCAGCTTTGTAGGCATGAAGTGCCTCAGACCCCTCCACCCACTCTCTGAATGGAAACCTGCGCTGTGGAAGAGGCCTCTCAATAGAGCCTTGGGGTGATCCTGACAGAGCCACTCCTCCCGGGCCTCTGGGGGTAGAGTGGTTACATGTTGGGCTGATGAAAAGGTTGGTGGTTTAAAACCATGAGTCACTCTGTGGGAGAAAAGCAGGCCTTCCTACTAAGTTAAGAGTTAAAACCCTCATGGCCTGGGAAACTCACTGGAGCAATTCTACCCTATCTCATAGGGTCAAGATGGGTGGGAATCCTCTCGATGGCCATGAGTTTGAATCTTGAGAAATTTAAGAGCAGTATGAGCCACTTCTCCTGGCCAGAGCTGGCCTGCAGAACCTTAAGACAGAAAGCGACTTATGAGTCAGGCCTTCAAGGGAGAGTTGGCCAAGAGGACAAAAAGGGTTGGTGGGGAACATTCCGGAAATTCCAGGTGTTTGCTCTCTGGAACTAACTTGCAGCATACCCCACCATCATACATTCTTCATGGATTTACAACTAAGTTAGGGGAGGGGGAATGACGTGTGCATGTGGTTAGTCATGGCATTTTTGCAGGCAATTTAAATACCCATCGGTAGAAGACTTACTGAATCAACCCTGCTTCCTGCTTATAGATGAGTGCTATGCCTCTGTTTCAGAGAGAGAGAGGTCTGCATTTCGGACTACACAGAAGATGAAGCTCCAAGTCCAGAAATGGTTAATGGTGCGGAGGTTCCTGGGAAGCGCTAATGGTTTGCTTTCAGCTACTCTCCAAAAGGTTGACAGTTCAAAGTCACCCACAAAAGAAAGACCTTGTGGACTGTTCATCAAGACCCTTCAAAGTAAAACTCCAAAGATTGCTATTGTCAGTCCTCATTGACTCACTTCAGTCTCTCTGGGTGGTGGCCAGTACAAGCCCAGGAAGAGATCTGCACTCTCTCACAGGGTCTCAGCTTGGACCCCACAGCAATAAGACTAAAAATGGAGTGTCTAGCATGCGCCCCTTGGTGTGCAATAAAAATTGCATGTATGTACACATGCTTGGGATCAACTCAAGCCAAACTCACTATGGGAGAGTCCATTCAGACTCAGCGTGACCCTCTAGGATAAAGAAGAAGCCACTCCACAGTCTCCCCAATACTGTCTGCCTCTATGCAAGCAAGCAGCCATCTCTTTTTCCAGTGGAGCAGCTCATAGGTCCCAATGGCAGCCCTTCTTACAGTTAGCATCTGTACTCAAACACTGGGCCACCAGGCTTCTTGGTTCATAGCACACTGTGGGGACAAGGAATGAGAAAGGGGGTGAGGGTTTGGGGGTGGGGACTGGTGTGGGTGGCCAATTCTCATTGGATACCATTTTATACCTTGTGGTGGTAGGCCTGTGTGCATAGATGTGTACATGCACAGACATAGAAACAGGCTCCAGGGTGAGCAGTAGGAAGGAGAAATGAAGGCCCTGGCAGCAGATACCATGCTTCTCAGCTCACCCTTCTAACACCTCCTACAGGTGGGTGGATGGGTGGGGGCCAAGACTGGGAGGGGTACTTGGTGTCAGTTCCATACTTGCTACTTTCGGTATCAACCAGGTTTGTTCTAACAGGATGTCCTCCTTGGGGGGTCAAAGCCTGGGGCTGCAGTTCTCGGTCTTTGGCTGTAGTGACAGATCTGTGGTCAGCCCTCCCCCAACAGTGACCATGGGAGGGCGGGGCCAGGACACAAGACAGAGGAAGGCACCAACCACGGAGGTGGGTCCCCGCACCCGTGGGGACATCATTCAGAAAAAAGGACAAGCTGGTGGTTTCTGGCAGTGGGGTGAGAAAGGGAGGGAAATGAGGCAGCTACCAAACACTTGGCCGTGGTCTCTGTCCAAAACAGGGAAAGAGCAGGTGCACACAGGGTGGCTCCCAATGCACATGCTTCTTCCTCAAACAGCTTTGAGCACCTGGAGCCTTAGACCCTCTCCCCATTCATGTCTGCCTCCAAAGGGGAGGGACCTCACCTCAGCCAAGGACCACAGGCAGGGCAGCTCCTGTGGATTGACCTCTTTTGTTAGCTCATGTCATCGTCTCTGAAAACTTTGTCTCACTTTGCAGCTGTGGAAACTGAGGGTGAGAGAGGCCAAGTAACTCATGGTGAAGGTAGGAATTAACCAGTTCTCTGACTCCGCCAATGCCCACCACATGAATATGGTATGACGTTAACATACTCCCATGTCCATATCGATCCATACAACCCCAGAAAACAAACAACCCCACTGCTCCCCAGTTGCTGCTGCTCATAGTGACCCTATAGGGCAGGGTAGAGTTTCAGAAACTGGTACTGTTTACTGGAGTAAAATGCCCCATCTTTCTCCTGAGACACATGTGGTGGTTTTGAACTGCTGACCTTACAGATAGCCAGGAGTCCCATGTGTAGCCACTACACCACCTGAGCTCTTCCTGTCCTTATGTAGGATGTCTGAAGGTGTAAATCTTTTTTTTTTGTTTTGTTTTTTGTTTTTTTGTTTTGTTTTGATTTGGGTATCACTGCTCTCCGGTGGTGGGAGTAGGAGACCCAGCCCCACTGCTGGAATTGAACCTCTGTCCCAGTGGGCCGCAGTCCCGCGCACAACCACTACGCCACCGGGGCTCAGCCCTGAAGGTGGAAACCTTTAAGTAGCTCACAGCCTCATATTTTTCCCTGGGTGAAGCTAGTGGTTTTGAACACTGATCTTTTGATTAACAGTCCAACACTTACCGGACAGCACACCAGAATGTTAAGCTCAGGATAAACCCTTCCTGGGACTATGAAATCAATTGCTGACAAGCCAGTGCTTGGCCCTTGGATGAGAAAAGTATTACTGAAGGCAACAGGGAGCCCTGTGGTGTCTGCTGGAAGCAAAAGCATTCACTCAGGAAATCCTGTTGCTGGGGGAGGATTCCCAGGATCTATCTGCCTGGGCAACCACAGTGTGTATTTGGTCCTGTAAAAATACGGGTTTATCGGGGCTGAGCCCCGGTGGCGTAGTGGTTGTGCACGGGACTGCGGTCCACTGGGACGGAGGTTCATTTCCAGCAGTGGGGCTGGGCCTCCTACTCCCACCACTGGAGAGCAGTGATGCCCCCCCCCCCAAAAAAAAAAGAAAGAAAAAAAAGAAAAAAGAAAAAAAATACGGGTTTATCGAGACCATGCACTTGATGGAAATCTTGCATCCATCCATCAAAAGCTTTCTGTTGGCTTGTTGCCAACAGCCAGTCCTGAGTAACTCTCAGCTCCATGAACGCTGTCAAGAGAAATGATAACGTTTGGAAGAGCACAGCCTTGCTTAGGGTTTAAAAACAAAATTCTTTCAGATGGTCTTAAACTGAAAGACACATTGACTCAAAATAGTACTTTCTGCAACTTGTTTGCACAATCATTCAGCAAGGTTCACGGAGGACCTCTATGTGCTAGGGGTACCGAGATGAGTAAGACACAGTTCCAGTCTTTATGGGACCAACACACTCAAGTCTAAAACTGAGAGAATTCTAAAACAGAGAGCTCAATATGACAATGATAGGGAACACAGATAGTTGAGGTTGATTCTTGGAAGGATTGGAATAGGGAATTGGGTCCATCTTTCATGAAAGAGATGACATCTGAGGTGATTCTTCCAGGATAGTCTGAGGGGCAAGGAGTAGGGAGCATTCCAAGTAGAAAGAGCATATGAACACACCTTTTGGAGCCTTAACAATTCATTACATGGATAGGAATGCTATTTGGAACTGGATTCTACCTCAAATGCCTGCCCCTTATAGCACCATAGGAGCACAGGTAAAGCAGCAGACCAGGTGTTGGACCACTAATGACAAGGTTAGCACTTTGAAATCCACCAGTGTCTCAGAAAGAACGATGAAGGCTTCTGCTCCTGTCAAGATTTACATGCTCAAAAATCCACCAGGTGGATTCTACTTTATCTTACGGGGCCAATATAAATTGAAATCGACTCCTAGGTAGTGAGCTTGCTTTGGACAGCACCTGGTCAGGTGATTCTAGATAATCCACTTTGCCTCTGTGTTGTTCAGTCTCCAGTACAATTCATAGACTTCCAGATACAGAGGAGATGAGAGAGAGAGTTGAAAGTGAGGACTTGGTTTATGGAAACTTCTAAGAATCACTGAAAAGAGCCTTAGTGGTATAGCGGGTAACACATTGGGCTGCCAACTTTGAGGTCAGAAGTTTGAACCCATCAACTTCTCCATGGGAGAAAGTGAGGCTTGATGTTACCATAATGATGTACAGCCTCGGAAACCCACAGGGCCAGTTCCAGTCATAGATGCTCTGTGACTCAGACTGGACACCATAACAGTGAGAGAGAACCATCAGGACACGAGACTGACGTGGCTGTCATTTACAATGGCATGTACCTGAGACCTGTGACCATGTTCTCAACAAAACCAAAAATCCACATTCAGTGCTATCAGGTCACTTCTGACTCATAGCAAACCCGTAGGACAGGTAGGACAACCTCTGTGGGTTTCTGAGACTGTAACTCTTTATGGACTAGAAAGTTCCACCTTTCTCCAGCTAATTCTTAGGGAACTAGGAGATGCTGCTCTCCTTAAGCCCCAGGCTAATGCCCTCTGACCGGATCACCTACAACCTCCCTCTCTTACTGGCCAGCCCCAGCTTCAGCATCACCTCTTCTTAGAATCTTCTCCTGATCCATCAAGACAGGCTCCCTAACTCTTCCCCGTACTTTCCGAGGCCCAGTGCTTCCTTCATAACCACCTTTAGTGCATAGAATTATAATCATTTGTATTTTGTAACAGGATTTCAGGTGGTAGGGTGGGTGATTAAGCATTGAAGTTGCTAACCACAATATTGGCAGTTCAAACTTAGATGCAGCTGAATGGAGGAAGATGAGGCTTTCTGTATTTTAAAATAGTTACCATTTTGGAAACCTACAGGGCCAGTTCTGCTCTGTCCTGTAGGGTGTCTAAGAGTCAAAAGCAAGTTGGTTCTTTAGGAATTTACTTTTAACACAACTCATTAGATTGTAGGCTAGCATCGTGTGTCTCCTTTATTCCCCCAGCCTGCCATTCATGTGAGGAATAAGTGAATGAATAAGTGAATGAATAAATGAATAAGTGAATTCATGCCATACATGCATGAATAAGTGAATGAATGTCTAATGAGTGTGTGAAAATGGAAGATAGGAAGCAAATGACAGCCTCCATCAAGTAGGCAGGATGTCTTATTTCCCAGACCAGGAATTGTATAGTTCCTGGGCCTATTCCCTAGTCTTGGTGCCATTGTCAATGAGAGTGGGAGACGAACAAGGAAGTGTTGTATTAACACTGGTGTAGAGCCCTTATTTTATTTCCCTGTTGTAATCTTGAAAAGCTGGATGAGTCTTTTGGTCATCTGTTATTGTCCACCAAGGACTCCAGTCTAGTCAAATCTTGTAAAGTTAACTTCATGAGGCTAAGCCAGGTGAGTTTTTAGAAGGTATGAAAAGAATTTGAGAGGGGGGGGGCATGGAATAGAGTTTCAGACATGGGAGAAGCAGGCTAGAAGAATCCGTGCGTGCCTCACTGAGCCCCGGGAACAGGTGAGAAAGTCCAGGGAACCAGTGCTGATCAGACTGATAGCAATGACCATTCTAGTGATGAAATGGTTAACATTTTAAACATCTGAATTCATGCGTGCATTCTTTGCCTTCTCACCACCCTAGGCGGGAAGGGACTATTTGTATCTCTAGAACACAGGTCAAGAAAATAAACCTCAGAAATGTTCAATGATTCAAATGAAAAACCAGAAATATTCAATAATTTTCCTAGGCTCTTAGGTGGCAGAGGCAGGATGAAGCCCAAGTCTGGCTCTAACGTCCATCCAGCCAAATATTCTACCAGACTTATTGCTAAGAAAAAATACATGTTGTATCATATGCCAGGGTTCAGTCTTATTAATCTTTTATTCTTGGGGCTCAGCATCGAGCATGTGCTTTTTTAATTCAGCAACTACCATGTTACTGTTCCATTAAGATAAGAAAATGCTTCTGAAGATGAGTCAGCTGTTCTCAAACGAGTTTCTTCTCAGCTAAATCAAGCCCAAAGGTCAGACACTCAGGCTGAAAAGTTTCCTAAGTGGGATCCCTGGCCTTCTACCCAGAAGAGTGTCACGATGTGTTGGCAGGTGGTGTCTCTCTCCACGAGAGCAGTAAAAGAAACAGTAAATGACATCAAGCTGATGAAATCAGAGCCTGACCTATATAGGCCAATGAATCCCAAGACAGGACCTGGCTTTGGGCCACAGCTCACACATACGTACAGGACAGGCTAGTTGTTCCTGGAAGAAATAGTGGTTCCATCAAAAAAAAAAAAAAAAGTCACCAATGTGGTAGAGAAACCCTCTGTCATGGAGGCCAAGCAAAGCTCCTCTGAGGCCAAGGGAAAAGGCCACATTTTCAGGGATAACCAGTTACCCATCAACCCTACTGACCACTGCCCCCATGGAAGGCAAGACAGTTACCCTACAGCCCCCATCAATCAATAAACGTGGGCTTGCGACATCCACAAGCTTGGCATGCAAACTGTTGTGACTTAAAACTCTTGATTTTCTAGACCAGTGTGACCTTGAACAAAACTCTCAGATTCTTCATCTGTAAAATGAGTAGTCACGTGGATTTCATGAGATCAGGTATGCAAAGTATCAAACGCGTAGGAAGAGCTCCAAAAAAAAATGAAATGAAATCTTATGCGAAGTCACCTCTCGCTAAAATTGTCCTTGAGGAAGTTGCGAGGAAATAGCAATAGGATTAGGTTACGCATGTAAACCTGGTGCAGTAACTACACAGAGAAACATATGTGTACAGGAATTATGATACAGGTGTGAAATACATCTGCAATGTTACAGCCCTCAATGACATATAAAAGAGTATGTGCTTGCATTTGCATGAGTTAAATAAGCACATGGGAAAGTGCCACCCTCAATCGGAGCTGAGCACTGGCTCTGTGATTGTTCGGAGGGAGCATATGCAGCGACGGTGTGCAGGGAAGGACCAGGCAGTGCCATTCTGCTAGACGTAGGGTGCCTAGGGGTCAGAGTCAAGTCCATGCATAGAATGACAGCAGAGGCAAAGGAACAAAAAAGGATGAAAAGCGGTGATCTGGGTGCACTCCCTCTCCGAGGTTCTCCTCTAAGCCCCTTTTCATGTATTTTCTCATATAACCTTCACAATCCCTTGATAATGTAGGTCCTATTCTTTTTTTTAATCAACCATTTTATTGGGGGCTCATACAACTCCCATCACAATCCATACAAACATCAATTTTGTGCAGGCCACATTTATACACTTATTGCCATCATCACTCTCAAAGCATCCTCTCTCCATCCAGGCCCCCAGTATCAGCTCCTTATATTTCCCTTCCTCCCCCTCCCCCTTGAACCTTTAGTAATTTACAAGTTGTTATTATTTTCTTGCTGAACACTGTCCAATGTGTCCCAACACTCACTTCCCTGTTGTCCGTGTCCCAGAGAGGAGGCTACGTGTAGATCCCTGAAGTTGGTTCTCCCTTTCTATTCCTCCATCCCTCCACCCTCCTGGTATTACCACTCCTATTACTAGTCTTGAGGGATCATCTATCCTAAGTTTTCCATGTTTCCAACTTCACTGTACATCTCCTGGTCTAGCTGGATTCATGTGGTAGAATTGGGGTCCCGATAGTGGGTGGGAGGCAGCATTTGGGAACTAGAGGAAGGTTGCATATTTCATTGCTACTACCCTGTATCTTAACTGGCTCATCTCGTTGTAACCCCTCTGCAAGAGGATGTCACCTCACATATTGATGGGCTTTGGGTCCCCAATCTGTACTCCCCCTCATTAATAATAATATAATTTTAGCTCATCGATGCCTGACACTGGATCCCTTCACCACCGCATGATCACACAGGCTGGTGTGCTTCTTCTGTGTGGGTTTTGTTGCTTCTGAGCTGAATGCCCTATTCTTATTCCCATCCGATAGATAAGAGAACGAAGGGACAGAGCAGTCACGTCAATTGAAAAAGATCACTTGCCTCATCAACATGGAATGTGGTCACAATGGAGACTATGATCTAATTATATAGGTACAGTAGAAATAAAACAAATACTAGACTCAACTCACTGCCATCAGTTGATGCCAAATCACAGTGGCCCTATAGGACAAGGTCTTAAGGCTGTAGTTCTTCGTGGGAGTAGAAAACCCCATATTTCTCCGTTAGAGAGGTGGGTATTTTCAAACTGCTGACCTCGCAGTTAGCAGCCTCATGAGTCACCACTGCACCCCTGGGGCTTCCTCATAAAATGGAAACAGCCCCAACACTTAGGAGGTGACCTCCTGGAAGCACAAAGATGAGTTCCAGAGGCGTCATGCAGGTGACATTTCATAAACGGAGGGTTTGAGAGCTGCAAGAACCCTGGGCTCCTCTAGGAGAGGTAAGGGGAACAGACTCCCTGTAAAATCTCAAGTCCAGAAGGAACGATTCCAAAGTGGAAACTTAAGTGGTTTCTTAAAGGAGAGGTTACCTGGTCAGCTAGTGAGCAAATGCAAGTCAACCCCAGGCCGTGGAGAGTACACCTGTGGAGGAGGCATGGGGCGTTTTGTCTGGTCGCTACATAGATGAGCCCCATCCTTGCCACAATGTCCCTTTCTGCTGAACGCATAGGGTGATGGAAAAATTCCACCAAGGTCATATTGTGTTGGTCTCTGGGGTATCGGTCCCAGGAATTTCCCTTCACACTTGAGTGAGTGCTGGAGAATCTTCAGCAACTGGGGAGCAAGATGATGTACAAGGTTACTTGGGGAACTTTGACCCACTCCCAGCCCAATAGGGTGCAACCATCAAGCCTGGTGGACTGTCCCTCTATGAGCAGCTGCTAAAATCAGCACAGCAGAGGTCATTTGTACCCTGCACACAAATAGCTAAACAAATGTGTCTGTTTAAAGGATGACTCTGGACTTTCCAACCCTTGGGGGGCACTGCATACAGCCCACGGGTTGTCTGCTGAATGTCCCTCTCTGCTAAACAGGAAAGCCAGCCTTGACTTTCAGTTGGACCTGAAAGCTTTATTTATTTTCAAAGTTACTGTAAATGAAGTCTCCTGGCAGGTACCTTCTCTGAACTTTCCCCACGGCAATGTGCTTCTCCCCATTTTGATATTCTCCCCATTTTGATGTTACTTGAGTGTAACTAACACTCATCATTGTAGCTTTAGGGGTAGCATAAGTGGGCTTACTCCTCCACGTCTCTGTCTATACTTACTCCTCCTTTAAAAAGAACCCCAGATTATAAAAAAGCCTCACATGTAAAAATTAGAACAGATACTAAAGATGAAACCAACTGGCATCAAGTCAACATGTCAGTTTTACAAAACTGTAAATCTTGATGGAAAAGACTATTTTACCCTGCTCCTATGGAATGGTTGGTGACTTTTGAAGTACATACTTTGTAAAGCTTGTTCACACACAGGCCTAGTTCATTTTAGCACTTTCATTACTAAATAGCGCTTATGTTTATAGGATGATACTGTCACAATGTTGCATGAATGGAGTGAGCGCTGATCATTGAGTGTTTCAAAATTTGTGTTATATATCATAGACTTTGATAAATACCATGGGGGATACCTATGTCCCAGTGAACTCTAGAGGTAGGATATTGGGATAAGGTGTGGGGAAAATGTTCAGTTGGATGTCGCCTAATCCTGAACACTGCATCTTCCCAAAACACACACGTAGCAGTAAGTATACTTTCAAGCCTTATTTAATGTACAGAAACCCAGAGACAAAAGTTATTTTACACAACCATTCCTCCAGGATGCACAATCTCATACATTAACCTCTCAACACAACAATGTTGCCAAAAAAATTTCCTTCAGTTTTATACAATTTCACAAGTTCTCACCCTGATGCTAACGCTTATAACATACTGAGAAAAAGTTCTCCGGAAGTCTTCCATGAAAGGAACACAGTGATTAAATGACTGATGTGTTAGGTGGTACCACCTAATGGCAATGTATGGCATTGCAACACAGCCATATTAGACATTATAAATACCAGAAGTGGGTGTGTATGGGAAAGAAATGACTGATAGAGGAAACTAACAAGGCACAAAAGTGCAACAGAAAAAATTCCAAAGAATTCAAAGCTACTGAGAAATTATAATGGACCAAGTAGTAGAAAAAAGAATGGTATCAACAAAGGAAATACTGAAGAAAATGTGAAACAATGCTAAGTTCTGATAGCAGAACCACACTCCTTATACTTGTAACTAATTTTACCACTTTTTAAAAACTTTGCTAATTTTACTCTCCATGAACATGTATTGACTATTGGTGGCACAGGTCTGGATGTGTAGTTACTTTATAGCTAACTTTACTCTGAAAAGCCAAGAATCACATTACATTTTTCTTGGGGAAAAAATAATCTAAGCCTGGCTTTTATTGGACCTTAGGTTTTCCCTTTTATTTCTCATTGATATAAAAGAGCTGATTCCCATCATATCAAGTGTGCTTTTCCTTATTCTGCAAATAGTCCCTCCTATTATCCCCACAACTCACCCCCAAATTTAGGACATTATTTTCTTCAACATTTATGGTATAGTCTAAATATAAATTGAATGGTTGAAAGTGCACACACTGAAGTCAGAAGGATCCGAGTTTGGATTCCATCAGATCTTTGTCCTTGGGAACATATGGAATCCTTCAAAACTCCCATTTCTTGATTTCCAAAACAACCATCAAATGAGAATGCTGGCTTACAGCACCTTTCCTGGCATGAAACAGGTGCTTGGTAAATTACAGCTGTGTTTGCTATCGCTTATTATCTGTTATTTCCTACATACAGGACTCAACCACATACTACCTCTCTGTGATCTAATCCTCTTGTGTATATAAAAGCTCTCTCTCAAATGGAACTCTAAGACATATTTGTTTTTCTGACTATCTTAGAGCCAACTTCCGCTCTCCTCCTAACTCCCACATTCAATTAGTTGAGAATCTCTCGCTCCCATCTTTCCCATCATCTCCAGATCCCCTTCATTGCATTAGGACCTTCTTGGTGCATTCATATTCTTGCACAGATATACTAATAACAGACACACACACACATTGTTTCCACTCTCTTTCATTTCTGGCCTCCAGTAATATCGACAATTACTCTTCCTTGAGCTTACTCCTTACCACAGCACATGGAATAATCTCTCTCGAGGACCATCATTGACCTCACAAGCACTTTTGCTATCATTCTACTCTATGGATAAAGAAACTGAATGATGCTAAAAGGCTGCCCAAGTAGTCATGAGGCTAGAATTCAAACCAAGGTCTGTCTCAGTCCCCAAACTCTTCCCAATATACTATCCTCAAGCCAAATAGATTGTAAAACCTTTCACCTTTGCCTTGACATCATCTCTGATTCATACAGGCCCATGAGCTAGAATTGACCTGGAATCTTCAGAGTTTTCAATGGCTGAGTCTTTAGAATGATTTCAAAGATTTAGCAGTTGAGCACATTAACCATGTGCACCACCACAGTGGGACTCAGATGCCCCCCTCAAGAAGAAAGAAGTCATCAAGTGTCTCTCTCTGCTATTTTTGATGTGAGATCCCATCAAGTTGGTTCCAACTCATCGTGAATTGGCGTACAACAGAATGACACACTGCCTGCTCCAGTACCATCTTTGCAATTGTTGTGTTTGAACTCATTGCTGCTGTTCCTGTATCAGTTTATCCCCTATACATTATCAGTGGTCATTCAATCCTTTTAAAGACCTCCTAATGCCATACTCAAGAAGAGATTCATGAAAACACTCACTAACTTCAATTATCATATGGTTAACCAAATATGAATGGAAATAGTAAAGTGCTAATGAAGACCATATCATAGAGAGCATTTTTTGGTCAGGCAGGGATTTGTTCTACACATCAAAAAACAAATAAACAAACAAACAACTCACTGCCACCGAGTTTGAAAATATAGGCTTAGTGGCAGAAATAAAGCTGGAGATAGTAGGATAGAATTTTGCAGGACCAGTGTCTTGGTCAAAACATATACTTTTTCAACACCATAAAAGACTATTCTACACATTTACTTCCTCATATGGAACATACAGAAGTCAAATTGATTCCATCTGTGAGAAGAAACAATAGAGAAGCTTATTATCAGCAGCTAAAATAAATGCTAACATGTAGATTTAGATTGAAGCTGAAGGAAATTAAGACAAACCCACAAGAGTGAAAATATAACCTTGAATCTATCCCATTTGAATTTTGGGAATGCTTCAAGAATAGATTTGCTACATTGAACATAATTGACAGAAGAATTGGTGAACTGTGAGATGACATCAAAAAGATCATTTATGAGGAAAATAAAAAGTCACTAAAAAGAAAGGAAAGAAAAAAACACAAGACATGTGTCAGAAGAGACTCTGAATTTAACTTGCTCTTAATTATAATGCATGGTTTAAAAACAGGAAAGGTATGTGTCAGGTTGTATTCTTTCACCATATATATTTAATCTGTATGTTGAGCAAATAATTGGAGAAGCTGAGATATGTGAAGAAGAATGCATTAGGATCGGAGGAAAGCTTATTAAAAGTCTGTGCTATGCAGATGACACAACCTTGTCTTCTGAAAGTGAGGAGGAATTATAGCACTTGAAGATCAAGAATTGCAGCCTTTAGTGTGGATTATGACTCAAGGTAAAGAAGACGACCTAAATCCAAGCAACTGGACCAATAGGCAACATCCTGAGAAATGGAGAAAAAGTTTAAGTTGTAAAAGATTTTTGACTTGCTTGGATCCATAATCAATGCTCATGGAAGCAGCCTTCATGGTACTAAAAGATGAATTACATTTGATAAATCTGCAGAACAAAATATTGTTAAAGTGTTAAAAACAAAGATATTACTTGAGGACTAAGGTGCACTTAATTCAAGACACGGTATTTTTTTTTCAAAGTAAAAAATAAAAGTTTATTCCTGCACAGGGGCCAACAGCACTCTAAGCATGAGAGGCTGAGACCCCCTTGCTAAGTTTTGACAAGTTTATATCAAGCCATGGTATTTTCAATTGCCTTATATATGTGTGTGTGAAAGTTAGACTTTGAATAAAGAAGAATCAATGTATTTAAATTATGGTACTAGTGAAGAATATTGGAAGCATTATGGACTACCATTTTTTAAGAAGTATTAGAAGTGCAGCCAGAATGCTCATTAGAAGCAAAGATAGAGAGACTTGTCTCATGTCCTCTGAACATGTTGTTAGGAAAGATTAGTCCCTGGAGAAGAACAACAGGCTTGCTAAAATAGAGGGGTATTGACCAAAGGAAGGTCCTCATTCAGATGAATTGACCCAATGACTAAAACAGTGGGGTCAAACCTCAGAATAATTGTGAGGATGGCATGGCATTATTTCATTCTGTAAGTTTCTGTGACAGTACTCTTGAAGAGAAAGCCTTGTCTTTATCCTGCAGAATGTCTGGTAGTTTTGAACTTGTGGTTAGAAGCTCAATGCTTAACCACTGCATCAACAAGCATCTTTCTTGTTCTACGCACACACACACACACACACACACACACACTGATTTTAAAAAGCAGCTGACATTGAAAAGGTTTAATCACACACCACTTTGTCTATTTTGTCTACTACTATACATGTAAACCTGATAAGTTATTCATTATTGTCAAGCTTGTAGGTGAACAGGGGAAAAAACCATCTCATCAAAAATAATTGGAATAGAGAATCTAGGTATTGTGAGAAAAAATGTCTTTCTAAGCAGCATTTGTGGTTGATTCTCAGTTTAGATAATGGTGGTTTTTAATTACCCAAGATACAGGAACACCCATCTCAGAAAAGGAAATCCCATTAAATATTGTCAGGCCAACTCTCCTTAATTCAGACCAATAGAGATAAATCAGGAATTTGAAAATTTTTTCAAATGCCATTGTATTGTATTCACACATACACAGTAACCTCAGAGAACTAACTCCTAATTAAATCCCATTGATAATCTCCTGAATACAGTTACTATAATCGATAAAAAAAATATTGAGCACTCAATACAATGTACTTACATACTACTCCTGAGATCCAAGGGAAAATACACCCATAAGTGAGAGCCAGGGTCTTTCCTGGGTGAAAGACATGCAAATGTCTAATATTACATCAAGTCAGAATGAAACAAGACAAGGTAGAAACAAACTTTGTTGTATGGCCTTCTGAAAAAGAATCATCATTGGCATAGAGAAGCAATGACCTTCTCTTTTAGGGAAGAAGGCATTCTCCTTTCTCCGACCAGGCTTTGGAGACTAATCTCATCAGAAAATAATAAGGACGTCATCTCTGTCGAGCACCTACTTCATGATAATCATTTTATACACCATATTTCACATTATTCTTAAAACTCTCTCTGGTGGATATTATTATTACAGGTTAATGATCCAAGTAAAAGTCAGACAAATAAACAAAACAACTTAAAACTCAAAGAGATCATATTATTCCCCCACCCCCCAGGCAACATTATCAAAGAATAGACACAGGGAATCTAACGTGGGCCGGAAAGATCTCCAAACGTATGATGTTGAGTTGTCTGAAATTTCAACATCGCCTGTACAAGGTCAGGGAAAGGAGTATAAAATGATACGGCAAATTTCTTCCAGTGCAACCAGAGAATGAATGCACAAAAGTTATTGTAAGCAGTTCATTTCCGAACATAGATTAAATATACACGGTGCCAATACTGCTTATACTACTCATTATCCAGTATAGATTAACAAATTTGCAAGTAACTTATAGCTAATTTGTATAATTATTAAGGGTTATTGAATTGAATTGAATGAATTTCTCTCCCATTGAGACAATGTAAAGGTTCCCTTTGGCCCAGTTCAACTCTTAATATGTTAAATTATACAAAATACTGATTTAGAGATCTATTGGGTATTCCCTGGGATTTGATCAAGGTACTGATCCATCAGGTACTAACATAGAGTTGATGCCTCTGTGAAAAGACAGGGAAATACAAGGAAGCATGCCTTAATCTAGGATAAAGAACTATGGGTCATTGATATGGTCACTTATGAAAACCTAAGGTACATCCCTAATAGATTGTCCAACTAAATGACAGTTTCTCCCTAATGTGCTAAAGTATGCAGTTGTTAAACTCCTCAGTGGATATGGTATTTGGGTTTTCGCTGCTGTGGTAGTCATGTACTAGTGTCAATTTTATGATTGGGCGTGTAGGGGTGGAGTCTAGCCTGTCAATATGGAGATAGCCAAGAGGTCTCTGTGTGGGCGTGACTTTCTCCTGAGAATTCTGGAAAATCTCATGATATTTCCCTCATGTGTGTGAGAGACTTACAGCTGAGTCTGAGGGAGACACTGCAGCTGACAAGACACAAGGCGGCCTCCCTGTGAGACCTCCCAGAGGAGAAGCCACATGGGCTTACCCTGATGGAACCAGACCTCTGAAACCAGAAAAGATGCTACAACTTTATAGCATGAAATTAAAGTCTAACAATCAGACAACAGCATTGAGCTCTAACCCATGACAAATACCAGTGTATAACCCCATATCTCCTCTTCATTGACTCTGAAAGTGGACATCAATTATAATAATCCATTCTTATAATAAAAGCTGGAAAATGAACAACGGTCTATGAGAGCAGCTTTAAATATTTAAATATTATAGTTAAGAACACTGTATTGTTCTGTGATAAGGGAAATTATTCTGTTAACATACTAAGAGAAAGTAGAGGGCATTATATGAATACTATTATAGCAAATGAAAATTTTAGAATAAGTAGAAAGAGAATACAGAAATACAATCATCTACATGCTAAGAACAATTGTGTGAACGTGATGGGATTAAGTATAATTTCTCTTACTCTTTTCATTGTCTTTCTTTTTTACCACTGTATGATCAACCTCATTACATTTTAAAATTAAGATATGTGTATAGGACTTCATGTATGTGGCATTTTAAATATTTAAGCCAGAAAATTGATCACCAGCTAGAAGCAGTAGTTTCCATTCTTTCAACTACTGAGTATATGCCCCAAAAGCAAATTAAGAAAGATGTTCTTTTAACAAAAACATGGTAATAAAAAATTTTTAAAGCCAACTTCTCTACATTGGCATCAATCAAGAACCCCCAAGCTTGCCCAGCAACTTGAATCAAAGGAATTACCACTCTGTCTCTGTGAGAAGAAGATACCTGGTTTCTTCCACTTGAATTCTTGGCTGGCAACTGATGCAAATTGCTGGACAAGCTTGGGGCTCTTGAAGGGTTTCTATATTTGTTCTCTTCCGTGTAAAGGCAAGATGCTATTCTCAAGGAAAGAGAGTACAAGCCTCATCATCCAAGACTCCTTATTGAGTTTTCAGAATTGCAATTCATTCTACAGAGTATTTATTGAGTCTATTTTATGAAGTGAGGAATTTAAACTTTAGCATCCTAGATTCAGACTCCACACACAGAGAATCTATTTAATCTTGGCCATGCTGCTTACCATCATGAGTCTCTATCTCTTTCTTGAAAAATTGTGAACTCCATTGCCACGATGGATTAAGGAAATAAAAGAAAGAAGGGAGAGAGGAATGCTTCCATTTTATCAGCCTATCAAGTTAACGAACTGCTTGGCAGGAAATATACACTATAAACTTCAGTCCCTTTAGCTATTTGGCAAGTGTCCATTGTAAATGGCTGTGGTACCAAGCTGGAGCTCAATGATGTGGCCAACACAGTGAACAAGACTTGTTCCCAAATGTGAGAAGCTTCTGGGCTGGTATGGGGATCAAAGATGCAAAAGACCATTACTGCTTGGTGGAAGATGCAGTAGCTGAACAAACATCACAGTTCTAGGGAGCACAAAGGAGGACAGAGGGGAAGGGAAGCCGATTACTGATAAATGCAGTAAAATTTTTTTTAATATTAACTGTAATGTGTCCATTGAGGTGTCTCATCAATTCTCTTGTTTCGCTGCTATCCTTGTTTTGAATTAGGAACCGTAGAAGCCCAACAGTTGAGTCCTCTGCTGTTACCTGCAAGGTTGGTGGTGGAAGCCTATGCTGGCACTCCATGAAAGAAAGGCCAGGCATTCTACTTCTGGGAACATTTTTGGTGGTGGTGTTAGTGGTGCCTTCAATTTGGATCCAACCCATAATACCCTTATGCACAACAGAAGGAAACACTGTGCCATCCTCACAACAACTCCTATGCTTCGACCCATGGTTGCAAGCACAATCTCAATCTAGTTCCATGAGGGCCTTTCTCTGTAAAGAGTACAACCTAGAAAACCCTGCAGGACACTTCTACTCTGTCACGTGGGATTGCTAATAGACCTGACAGCACCTAACAACAACAACATTTTTAAGACAATGGAATCACAGAGTAGGTGAGTCATTCCTAGAAAACACACAACTAGTAATCATTAACACCAAGTTCAAAGCTAAGAAGGCTGACTTCCCACCTGTCTGGGCAATGACCCTGCATAGACGTCTCCTACATTGATTATTGTGCTCGATGTGTGAGAAGCAAATGTGAA
This sequence comes from Nesogale talazaci, assembly GCA_004026705.1. NCBI lineage: Eukaryota > Metazoa > Chordata > Mammalia > Afrosoricida > Tenrecidae > Nesogale > Nesogale talazaci. Next base: position 32,540 of record PVJH01003868.1, on the reverse strand, counting down.
GTACACAGACGAATGCATAGCACATCTAGGTGTCCAATAGCTCGTGTGGTACAGCATTGAAGCAGCTCACTCCTAATGGACAGGCCAGCTGTTCAGAGTCACCAGCTGTCCCTCATGAAAAAGATGTGACAGTGAGATTCTGTAGTGATTCACAGACTGGAGTCCCCAGAGGGGCAGTTCTACTCTGTCCCATAAGGTCGCTACGAGTCAGAATTGACTCAACAGCAACAGGGTTGCTTTTTGGTTTAGTTTTAGTAATAGTAGTAGGAATCAGAAGTAAGAATAATAGCAAAAGTAGTAGTGCACACGTAATAGCAGTACTCACAGTACTCATAAGGCTCATAGTAGTAATAATAGTATTAACAGAAATAGCTGCAGTCAAATGTAAAAGACTCTATAAATGTTGGCAGTTAGTATTAATCTGGGTCTAGAAACAGCCTAAAGAGGAAGATCAGAAGTATTTGTAGGCTTCTGTGGCACATGTGAAGAAACCTACTTTTTGGTCAAGAAGAAGGACCCACACATATGAAACAGATGATGACTCAAGGTCAGACTCTACATTTCAAATCAAAGAGTTGAGCTCCCAAGAAGCAAAGGTTTAAGAAAGGTAATCATCGGAGATTAGCATAGAAAGGACATAAGAGCTAAGTCTTGAGTGCACTTGACATGCACAAGGCCCTGCACCAATGACTTCACAGACTCATCATTCCTTACCAGTGCTCTGTGAGGATGGCACTGCTATTTCACCCACTCTACTGATGCTAACAGTGATGCTGTGTTCATCCTGGCAGACCACAGAAACAAATTCATAGAAAATCATATGTGTATATGAAAGAGCTTTATATATAAGAGCAGTTGAACATTGAGAAAACGTAACAGCTCGGACCAGATCCAGTCCATAAGTCTGATATTACCCCATACCGATACCAATCTATAAAGTCCTCTTCAGACTCACTTAGCACATACAATTATGCTGAATGCAAGGAGATCACAGCCCAGTGGGTGGGAATTCTTGTGGATCCAGTGGCAGTGTAAGCATCGCAGCACTGGAAGAGGTCTCCACGTGATTCCTCCATCTCCAGAGATCTTGCATAGCTCCATGTGTCTTGCAAATGGAAATGTCTCTCAGGGAGTGAGTGTGTGTCCAGCTATTTATCTCCTTAGCTTCTCCAGATGAGGTCATCAAGCTGTGACTTGATTGACAGGCTAGACTCCACCCCTTCATTTGTAGCTCTCAATTTTTTTTTTGTTTGTTTTTTTTGTTTGTTTTTGGGCATCACTGGCCACTGGTGGTGGGCGTAGGAGGCCCAGCCTTTGCCCCGTGGAGCTGGAATTGAACCTCCATCCCAGTGGGCCGCAGTCCTGTGCACAACCACTACGCCACCAGGGCTCAGCCTGTAGCTCTCAAATTAACAACCAATTATATAACTACCACAGTGAGGTTTAGTGAAGCTAGACCATGTCTAATAAGGACCAGAGTCGGGATTATAACACAGAACTACTCACTCTACTCAACCAGTGACTAAGATGAGGGTGGAGTACAAACTGGGCCGCTGATTTGGTGAAAGGAAGAAGAAAAGGAAGGGCATGCAAAGGAGAGAAACTACTAGAGAAGTCGGAGAAGAGATGGATATGTTGAGACTGGGAGGAGCAAAGGAGGTCAGGTGTCAAAGCAAGCATGGGCCCTGTCCTTCCAGAGCTCCCCTCCCAAAAAAAAGGTCCCTCAGCAGAGACATACGCTTCTTTTTACAATCTTGTCTGTCAGTTGTATCATGTTTTTGCCACCTGCACCAGTTTAGAATATTAAGAGAATGGAACCTTTGTTTTTTTATTTTGGTGTCTTCAAAATTGCACCCTCAACTTAGAGATGTTAGAAAGACTTTGGAAAATGCTTAGTTGGGGTATAGGACAATATCTAGAGTATGGTTCATTTACTCTTTTGCCCTTATGGGTTAAAGTCAGTCTTGATGCTATAAAATGACAGTCATTAACTCAGTCAGCAGTCATTTATGGAGGAATTAATTTATTTCCAGGCATGTGCTCAGCATTACAGACATGGCAGAGGGCAAGAATGAGGAGTCTACAATGTGCAGATCTTTGGTCAGCAGAATCTAGGCCAAGGGAAGAGTTTATACACACATCCTCCCACACACAAGAGCTGAGGAGCTTCAATAACATGAAGTAAACCAGTCTAGCTAGATCAGAATGTGCCAGAGAGAGGATAGTGGGAGCTGAAATCCAGGAACTCGGTAGGGACTGGGACATATAAGGACTTATAGCCTCAGTGTAGGGAGATTGGATTTTACTTTAAATGATGTAGAAGGCATCTGAGGATGATCAGTAGACTTGTTTGCTTTGGGAGGGTAGAAGGAATAAGAGAGTGGTTTGTAGTGGGGCAAGGAATGAGGATAAACCAATTAGGAAGTTTCTATTATGCTTCTGCCATGTTTCTAGTGTGTGGGGGTAGGAACATAGACTAGAGTGGCACTGGCTTATTTGGAGCAAAGCAAAGAGGTCTGGAAAATGCTTTTTAAGAGATAGTGAAGCAGCCTCTCTGACAATGTGAATGTAAGAGATGCAAGAATCTGTGAAACTCAAGAGTACCATAGACTTTGACAGTAGAAAGTGTGTTATACGGTCGCTGAAGACAAATGTGTGCATAAGCAAAAGTGGTGAAGAGAGCTGATGGTGCCTGGCTATCAAAAGATATAGTTTCTGGCGTCTTAAAGGCTGGAAGATAAACAAGTAGCCATCTAGTGCAGAAGGAACAAAGCCCAAATGGAAGAAACACATCAGCTTATGTGATCATAAGGTGCCAAAGGGATCAGACATCAAAGAACAAAAAATCAAATCATTGTGAATGAGTGGGAGTGGGGAGCAAGGACCCAAAGCCCATCTGTAGGTAACTGGACATTCCCCCAGAAGGATCGTGGGAAGGAGACAAGCCAATCAGGGTGTATTGAAGCAATGATGAAACATACAACTTTCCTCTAGTTCTTAAATGCTTCCTCTCCCCCACTATATTGATCCTAAGTCTACCTTACAAATCCAGCTAGACTAGAGTATGTATACTGGTACAGATAGGAACTGGAAACACAGGGAATCCAGGACCAATGAACCCCTCAGGACCAGTGAGTGATAAGAGTGATGATACCAGGAGGGTGTAGAGAGGGTAGGATAGAAAGGGGGAACCAATTATAAGGATCTACATATAAGCTCCTCTCTAAGGGATAGGCAACAGAAAAGTGGGTAAAGGGAGACATTGGACAGTGTAAGATATGACAAAGTAACAATAATTTATAAATTATAAGGAGGGGTAGTGGGGAGGGAGGGGGGAAATCAGGAGCTAATACCAAAGGAATAAGTAGAAAGCAAATGTTTTGAGAACGATGATGGCAACAATTGTACAAAAGTGCTTGACACAATGGATGGATGGATGGATATAAGAGTTGTATGAGACACCCCCCCAAAAAAATGTAAACACTCACACAAAGTATCTATATGTATATTGTGATTAGAGCTGTATGAGCCCCCTATAAAATAATTTAAAAGAAGAAAGTGTGTATATCACAACCACATTCAATGGAATGTGGAGATCAGACAATGACCAAACTAGAACCTATTGCAAAGATAACTCAAGAGTTCTGTTTGATGGGGAACCTGTGACAGAACAACCCCTCAGGTCCAGTAATGAAAGTTGTGATTCCAGAAGGGGAAGGGAAAGATGAGGGGAGAAAAGGGGAACTGACCAGAATGATCTACATATAATGTCCTCCCAAGAGGATGAACAAGCAGAAAAGTGGGTGAAGTGAGACAGAAGTCAGCGTAAGACATGAAAAAAAAAAGTATAAATTATCAAGGGCTCATGAGGGAGGGAGGAGGAAAATAAACTAATATCAAGGACTCAAGTAGAAAGAAAATGTTTTGAAAATGATGATGAAAATATATGTACGAATGTGCTTGACACAATGTATGCATGAATTGTGATAAGAGCTGTAAGAGCCACCAATAAAATGATTTGAAAGAAAGAAAGAAAAACTTTCTTTGGACTTAATTAGTAAGAGAAGGTCATTAGACAGCCATGTAAAAAGGCTATGTAGCCATTTAGATACATGAATAGAGTTCAGAGAAGAGGGTAGGCCTGGAAATATGGACTTTAGTTTTTCACCACATTTAAAATAAATAAAAAGTACTTGCTCTCAAGTAGACTCCAATTTATGGCCACCCCGTGTCTGAGATTAGAGCTATGTTCCATAGTCTTTTCCAAGATGCCTCAGCATGAACTTGAACTTCTAACTTTTTGTTAGCAGCTGAGCATAATTGGATGAAATCATCTTGGAAGAGGAGAGAAAGCATGCCCAGTTATCAGGGATGTGGGGCCTTTAAAGGTTTGAAGATAAATAAATGGCCATGTAGCCAAGAAGTAACAAAGCCCACATGGAAGAAGCACACCAGCCTGGGTGATCACAAGGTGTTGAGGGGGTCAGCTATCAGGCATCAAAGAATAAAAAATCATATCATTGTGAATGAGGTGGAGTGCAGCGTGGGGACCCAAAGTCCATGTGTGGCACAGAAGGCACGAGGAGGGGTCAAGAAAGTCAGGGTACAGTGTAGCAATGATGAAACATCGAGTGTTCCTCTTGTTCGTGAATACTTCCTCCTCCCCCACCCCCATGCCCATGTTCCCATTGCTTTCTTACAAATCTGGCTGGACCAGAGGATGTACACTGGTACAGATAGGAACTAGAAACACAGGGAATCCAGGCCAGAAGAACCCCTTAGGACTTGTGGTGAGAGGCACAATACTGGGAGGATAGAGGAAAGATGGGGTAGAAAGGGAAAACAGGTTGCAAGAATCTATATATGGCCTCCTCTCTCGGGGACAAACAGTGGAGAAGTGGATGAAGGGAAACATTGGATGGTGTAAGATATGACAAAATAATAATAATTTATAAATTATCAGTGGTTCATGGGAGAGGGGGAAATGGGGAGCAGATAACAGGGCCTCAAATGAAAATCAAGTATTTTGAGAATGATGAGGGAAACAAATGCACAAAAGTGCTTGACACAATGGATGTATGTGTGGATTGTGATAAGCCCCCATTAAATGATTTTTTTTAAATCAATATGGATGTAACACTTAGACACTCCGAGTTTCCATGTACTCATTTTTTTTAAATAGAAATAACCCTAGACATCCCAAAAGGTGGGTTACAAATTTTATAATATTCCACATATATGTGAGTACCTAACTTGTCTGACCTCAAGTCCCTAATCAGTCCCATTTCACAAGATTCTGAATTTCACAAGTGATACAGCTAATTAAATGATTGGGAAAGCCAAGAGCCTATGGCCCTGCAGTCTCTGGCCAGACTATTTTCGTTCTTATTCCTTCACCAACTCTAACTTGACTGTGTTTTTGGCACAGTAGACAAATATGCAAAATACATCTGGACCGTTCCCACAGGTTGCTCCATCCTAAGTCCTCAGAGACGTTCTTCAAGAGTCCTGAACTGGTGGAACATGACCCAAGGGAGTTGAGTTGGCATGGGTCAAGGCCTCGTGACACAATGCCTGGTCAAGTGGCAGCCGATTCCCTTTGCTGGAGCAAGTAACAGCTTCCACTAGAGAACTACACAATTGCCCAGTGGGGTAAGTGTCAAGGTAAGGACTCTCCAATCAATGGGGTAGCTGAGGACACCAGCATGCATATGCCCTGAGTTGCCTTTCATGCCACACAGTCCATTGTCCAAAAGAAAGAGCAGCAATATCAGCACTAATAACTGCCAATCCTATAGCTGAGAATCACAGCAGTTCACCTTTATTGGGAACCTACTCTGTGGCAGGCACTTATGCAGCACTTTTCACACAGTGTCTTCTTTAATCCTTCCAGCAATCCAGTGAGATCAATATTTATATAACCTCTAAGCTACATATGAGCAAACTGAAGTTCAGGATGTTAAGTCATTGCCCAAAGTAAACAGCTGAGAAGTTGCAGCAATTTAAATCCAGGACTGCTCTCAATCCCTGTATACTATGGCATTTCTGAAGTACAATCTTTTTTCAGATCTATGTCAGCAACATTAAGTGTCCCCATGTACACATTGGGAAGGTTGCTGGGTGGAGTGTGAGGCTGACTTCTAATCCTACGTCTCTGGCTAATCAATTACGTGATTTGGAGTTATCATTACGAAGACCTGGTGGTGACTTGGGTAAAGCACATGATGGCTAACTGAAAGGTCAGAGGTTTGAATGCTCCAGTCACTCATCAGAAGGAAGAAGTTGCTGTCAGCTCCCACAAAGATTCAGAGCCTTGGGAAGCCAATGGAGACATTCTGGTCTTTCCTATAGTAGAGTTGGAATCAATCTGATGCCAATGGATTTGGTTCATCAGTTTGGGAGTCCTCTTTCACCCACTCAGAACCTGCGTTTTCCTGTTCTCGAGGTGCAGAGAGGAATCTGCTATTGAGGGTACATAATGACACAACTGATGTCAAGATCCTTTGCGAACTCTCAAGAAAGGAAGGCACTTAAAAGATTAGAAGATGATGGTGACCCTTTCTCCACCACCCATAAACCACAGAAAGGAAGCACCTCGAGAGCTTCTTTATTGAATAATAAAAACACATAAAACAGTGCCTGGTCCTCAGATTATATTCAATAAATATCATTAAATTACTAAAGCAGATGATGGAGAAAAAGTACAGAAAGGAGAGTGTTCAACTCACTTCACACCACTCAATTTGGTATACATCACTGGTACACATGATAATTAGGATGAAGTTCAGGGAGTCACAAGATCCTGGAGCCTGGTTCTCTGAAAATCATCTGCTGGTCAGTGATAGGTCTTTGTGCTAACTTGGCTGGCAGGGCCAGGATTGTCAGTGATTTAGCAGTGCCAGCCTAGTAGTTCCCGCCTCCCTCACCTCCGCTCCCCATGAGATCTAACAGTATAATCACCTCCTTGGATGTGAGATCTGCTATTTGTGGCCAATCAATTGCAAGGAAGTTTCCTTGGGGTGCAACCTGCTTACAATATAAATGGAGCCGTGTGAAGCATTTCCTGCCTTTGGGCTGGCTCCGATCCTGCATCTGGCCTGAGCATCCACAGCAGTCTGTCTTCTTACCTGCTGACCTTGGATTGATGGCCTCTACAACCATGAATCGATGATCTTCCTGGTGAAACCCCGCAATTCCTAGTCAGAAGTCTCCAGGCTGTTCTCTATTACCCAAAGATTTGGAACTTGCCCCATCCAGCAACTATGTGAGCCATTTTCTTGGTATAAACCTCTCTCTCCCTCCCTGTCTTTATACACACACATGTGCCAACTTGATTGGCAGAGTCAGAATTCTCAGTGATATAACAGTCACAGCCTAGTAATTCCCGTGTGTGTGTGTGTGTGTGTGTGTGTGTGTGTGTGTGTAAGCTTCACTGGATTTGCTCTTCCAAAGAAGCCCGACTAAGATGGTCACCCTTGCCCTTTGAGGACTTGAAGAGTCATAAGGCTGAAACACTTCCCCGACCATGGTTCGGCTTTGTTGTTATCACCATGGTGAGTATAAATAGGTTATTGTCAAACCACCTTCGTTCTCTTCTCTGTTTCCTTTATCTCCATCTTTGTCATTGCTCCTTCTTTATTACTTTCTTTTAATTTTTCAAATTCTCTCTATCATTTTCTCTCCTCTCTCAAATATTTTCCTTTCCGCTATTCATATTCTTTTCAGTTCCTTTACCTTTAACCCTCCCCAATCATTTCTTTCCTAGCCTTCTCATAATGGAGTCTTCCCTGTCATTTCAATCACTACTGATACCTGAACCTAGCAAACTCTTTCCTCTCAGATTTCAATCCTTTTAAAGGAGAAATTTGCCCATCCAGGCACTACTAACCCAGTGTGTCTTCCTGGCCCCTCCACCTGGGCTCACCTGCAGTTGGTCATATCCCAGTCCAATGTCTAATCTTTAAATTGAGTCATTCCCAAAGGCATACTAAAATCCATTGATATGATCAAGGGCTTCTCTCCCAGTAAGGAGAATTTTCTTTCCAAGAACAGAAATATTTTCCTTACAGTTACAAGAGCTAGCCTTTTCAAAGGCTAGTTGTGTGCTTGTCTCGCCTATTAGCCTATGAGGCTCTGGAAGTCCATATTTATATTCACCATTTAAATCCATTCCCATAACCACTTGATGGATTGAACCTATTCTTCCCATTTAGAGAGAAACAGGTACAAGAAAAAATTTTAAAAAAAGGAAAGAGAAGACTCTTCCCAAACCATAGACTTACGATGAGGAGAGCATAGAGTTCAAGATCAGTTTTCTCTAATTCCAGTGGTGCTGGAGAAGCCCATGTAATCCCAAATCCTTCCCCAACTACCAAGACCATCAGCACTATGTGGAATAGAGAGGGTATAGGCTTGGGTTGTAGAACCAAGCAACTAAAGGTTCATTTCCAGTTCAAGCACTCAGAACCTTTGGAGGTGAGAGCAAATTGTTTTGGCTTTCTATGTTTCGTTCATTCTGAACCAAAGGTAAAAAGTTAAATCAAGATATTCCTTATAGAGTTAAATGTTTTGACATATACAAATCCCTTAACAGAGTTCTTGGAAACTATCAATCACAGAAAGTAAGCTATTGTTTTTGTCTAATTTAAGTCTGTAACTTTGATCCCTTAGTGTGCAGCAGAGCAGCAAAGGAAGCAAAGCAATAAAGTCCTCAGGCAATACCAAAAATAGACTTTGGGGTCAGGTTGTGCCACCCCATCAGACTCTACCAGAAAACACTCATAAAGGTCAGCAGACAGACCTGGAATTATTTATAGACTTTTCTTTTGTTGTTTTGTTTTGTATTGTTTTGTTTTGTTTTGTTTGGTGACTTTGTTTTGTTCTGTCTTGTTTTTGTGCTCTTTATTGTCTGTGCTTATCTATCTAGATAAGATAGGTGGGATAAACAATCCCCAAGACAAAACATTGAGACTGGTGGTTCTAGGTGGACATGGAGAGGATAAAAGAAAGGGAGAGTCAAAAAACCCAGGGACAAGAGAACAACAAGTAATATAAAATCAAAGGCAAGGAGGATACAAAATGTCTGGTGGGGCTTGATCAAAGGCAATGCAGCTGAGAGGAATTACTGAAACCTGAATGAAGGTCAAACATTGAAAGTGGGGCAAGAAGAAAGTAAAAGTAAATAGAGAAAAGAACTAGCAGGCAAAGGACATTAATAGAGGTCTCAATAGAGGCATATAGATAGGGTAATAGATCATGAAACATACCTTAATGTGTTAAGTATAAAGGTAGCAGGTGGACATTGGGACTCTACTCACATACTCTCTCAATACAAGAACACTTTGTTCTAATAACCCAGCATTCTGTGATGTTCATCTTCCTGACATGAACTCTGAAGACAAAGTGAATGCATAAGCAAATGTGGTGAAGAAAGTTGATGGTGCCCGGCTATCAAAAGATATAGCAACTTGGGTCTTAAAGGCTTAAAGATAAACAAGCAACATCTAGCTGAGAAGCAACAAAGTCCAGATGGGAGAAACATGTCAACCTGTGTGATTATGAGGTGTTGATGGGATCAGGTATCAAGCATCAAAGCCCCAGAACAAAAAATCATATCAATGTGAATGAGGGGGAGTATGGAATGGGTACCCAAAGTCTATCTGGAAACAATTGGTCATCCTCTTACAGATGGTTCACAAGGAAGGGGCGAGCCACTCAGGGCTCATATAGCACCAATGAAATAAATGACTTTTTTCTAGTTCTTTAATGATTCCTTCCGCCACCCCCACTATCATGATCCCAATTCTATCTTTCAAATCTGGCTAGACCAAAACATGTATACTGGTACCGATAAGAGCTGGAAACAGGGGTTCAGGACAGATTAACCCCTCCGGACTAATAATGAGAGTAGCAATAATGAGAGGTGAAGAGGAAGGTGTGGGGAGAAAAAGGGAACTGATTAAAATAATTTATATATAACCCCCTCCCAGAAGGATGGACAATAGAAAAGTGGGTGATGGGAAACAGTGATCAGTGTAAGACATGAAATTTTTTTTTATAAATTTCCAAGGGTTCTTGAGGAAAGGAGAGGGGAGGGGGGAATAAGCTGATATCAAGGACTCAAGTAGAAAGAAAATGTTCAGAAAGTGATAATGACAAGATATGAACAAATGTGCCTTACACAATGAATGGGTGTATGGATTGTGATAAAAGCTGTCAGAATCCCCAATGAAATGATTTTTAATGACCTCTTAAGATACCACAAGGGGAATGAATGTGGAGTAAAAAAAGACAGATTACAGTATCAGAGTTGAACATTAAAGCCAATGGAAAGAAGAAGAAATAGAAAAGAAGCAGACCCACGATCCTGGAGTCCAGTTCTCTGGAAACCATCACAACCATGGACACTTGGTGACATGATCATCGGAATGTTATTCTCCACTCCATCCTCTACTCCCAGTACAAGTTTACTAACAGGGACCAACCTGTGCCAGATTCTACAAGAGACTCAAAATTCCCAGTCTTATGGGTGGACTGAGTTGCATTCTTCCTCCCAAGGAAATATTCAGGATAGTTGTACTGTAAGTGGTATCAGAGTGAGAATGACATCACCAATTTTCATTCCTTGACTAGGAGCTTAGTCAATTATTCATGTGCATTTATAAATATAACTAGGGACTAAGCAGGAGATGAGCTTCCTAAGACATTTTCTGAATGAACAGGAACTCTAGGAGTAATAGAGATCTGTATACACATTGTGCCCTTTACATTTCTGATGACTCTGTCCTAGAAATTGACTAAGCTAAACCCCAAAACATCATGTGACAAGATAGTGCTGGAGTTCCAGACACAGCGTAAGTTTTCAATTGTTCTTATGGGCCCTTCAGCACGGTTGGTCACACTGTTACTCTTTATTCCTCAGGTAGTCCTAGAACCTATGATCAGTAAGACATTATACTGACAAAGATACTGAGAAAATTAAAATATATCATAACTCTTGCCTGGTTGGGAGAAATATAAATAAGAGACAGAGCACGTTGACCTGACTTCCCCTTCTCCAAAGGAATGATTCCCACTACCCCCTTGGCTTTCTATGACCTTATATCTGTGGCATTGTTCACAAAGTCTAGTTGAGAGGTATTTGGGAATATTTACAATATCTTTTTGTATAATCATCATCCTATTCAGGGTCATCCTGTCCAAGCTTGCTTCCTCTCCTCAGCTCAGCCATCACCATGTTTGGCAGTTTCTGGCAATTTCCTAGTTGCATTGGAGGTAATGTTTTCTTCATTCTCCTCGGTTGTGTTGGTGGTTTTCTTGCATTAGGAGTCACAGAAAGATAAAGAATCTCAGCATCCCTTCTCTGACGTCTTTGAACCACTCCCCTCCTCTTCAAGCCAATCAGACCAGAGGTCAACGCAGCATCATGCAGCCTCCAAGGAACAGCACTTGGCCAGATCTTGTGCTCTTGGCGCCAAGCTGGTGCTATTCCAATTACAAATGTCTGTAGCAATCCACTCCTTCTCCCAGGGGCAGCACATCCTGCGACAGAGGATTTCCTGGCTTGACATAGTGATGGTCTCCTGAAGGAATAATGTTGTGTGAAAAAGGGTTGTTACTAATAGTTTCTCACTCCGACTGATGACTACAACCAACTGGGCTGGTTTCAAAAACCTGGAAATGTAGTTGGGTCAGCAAGTACTTTACAGGAAATTCACTGCCCCATTTGGAGTGGAAATCAAGTTGGGCAGAGAAAATAGAAGAGTGAGTAACCAGAAACTTACCATCTATTATGATCCATCTGGGTGATAAAAAAATGAATTCATTTTTAAAAATATATTCATTTATCCATTCCACATAGAATGTAGATTTTTTTTTACATGGTCGAAATGGATGCTGGCCATAGAACTCAAGATTTAGAGTCCAGAACCTTTAGTCTGATTTGTTGATTTATTGTTTGAAAGCTGTGTAAAGTTTCCTCACATTTTATGAGCTGAACTTTCCTTATTATCCAAATAGGAGAGGAAATGATAGTCATACAGAATGATGAGATTCGTACATAATTGAGATTCTCCAATGATGGATTGGTTTCATGTTTCAACGAGAGGTGGTACAAGTTGCCAGTGACTCCTCTCCACGTCATAGCACTGCCATGTGTATCATAGTGGAACTGTGCTCTGTAACATCTCCAGTGATGGTTTTCCAAAAGTGGATCACCAAGCCCTTCTCCCACAGCATCTCTGGGTGGATTCTCTGACAGCCAAGTGAGTTAACAATATGTACCACCCAGACACTCAAGTTTAGATACTGTGGGATATATCATTCACCTGTTGCCTGCTTCAATAATGTCCCAAATGTTATATATTCACAATAGCAATGACTGTGAAATGAGTTCTGCATAAAAGCAAACTGCAGAAGCAGGCGATCTCCTTTCTTAGTTGAGAAGCACATGAGAAGTTTCTGAGGTGTTCATTTGACATCTGAAAAACATATTTGTTGGCCAATGAATGGTGTGTTTGTTTGTATGTGTGTCACCCTTGAGCAGACACACATTGACAGATTGGTTTCATTCTTGATTCTGCTCAGTCTGGTAATTTTCTTCTCATTCTTTAAAAAAAATGTTCTGACTTGACCCTGATATTTCTGGTACATTATTCAAAATAGCAACCCGTGAGGAGATCATTGCACTTTCATCTATTGGGACTTTGAGATCTAATTTGTGCCTAAACCACATTGCCAGAGACTCCTGGTAGAATAACATGTTGAAAAGTTTAACTGAAAAGCTGGAAATTTGAGCACACCCACAAGATACCCTGGAAGATTCACATCCAAAAGAGTTGGTCCTTGAAAATGCAATGAGACATCCTCTAACATTGGACACACATGGGGTCAACGTGAGTTCTCATAGAGTCAATGTAACTAGTTACTCCAGGGAGAATGAAAACCTAAATTTCATCCTCTCATGGGGTCTTCTAACTTTTCATCATAGCACTTTTCACAGTTGAGATTCTTCATAATTATAATGATCTGAATTACATCCAAATGCCCACGTAGACTGGAAATTCCCTGAGAGTAAGAAGTTCATTGATGGTGCCCAGCACTGTAGTCCAGCAGTTAGAACAGTGGTTCTCAACCTTCCTAATGCTGTAATCCTTTAATACAGTTTCTCATATTGTGGGAGCCCTTCAACCACAGAATTATTTTCATTGCTACTCCATCACTGTAATTTTGCTGTGTAATGAATCAGTGAAAGAATCATTCAACTCCCAAAAGGGTTGTGACCCCCAAGTTGAGCACTGAGCTAGTTCATACAGGGGCATGAATCCACATGCGTACCCCAAAAGAGATTGTCCAACTAGTGAACAATGAATTTGGTAAGCAAAGAATAAGTGAATGTGTGCTGCTTGCACGAGCAACTTATTCAGGGATGGTTTTATCCATGCAACTACATTTGCTGGGCCTCTAGTCTGCTTCTCTTTCCTTGTTAAAGCTCAACTCACTGCCATGGAGTCAGCCCTGATTCACAGCAACCCCAGAGGGCGGTGTAGTTTCTGAGACTGTAACTCATTAGTGGGAGTCAAAAGCTCGTCTCTCTCCCTCTTTCCATTTTGATTGCAGAGAAAACTAAAGCTGACAAATCCCAACCTCTGGCCCTGAGTTCACAGTCTAGCCAGAGACCTTCAAACAAACCACTGAAATACACGCTGATTGCATCTTGCAAGGGCTTGAGCGATGATTGAGTTAAGCACGGGCAAAAGAGGTGACTCCAGAGAATATCAACTGCTTGTTACCATTCCTTTCATACGACAGTAATCCTTTTAAGTCCTGCTTCTTTAACACTCCTTTCTTGGGAGTCATGACTCAGTCATGGAAAAACAAAGACTTTTCCCACACACAGTCCACATCCTGCTGGAAATGACTCTCTGTACTTTTGGTCAAGGTCTAGCCGTCGCATAGATCGACTTCCTATGGCAAAGAATTCCTCCTCAAAGAAGAGAGTTAAAGACACCTCTACTTAGGTTTCAAAGTGTTTCTAATATTTTGCGTTCTTTTTTTACCAGGAACGAGGGAAAGAATATTATCAGAGAGCTCAATATGAATTTCTTAAGAGTTTTTCCTTATTAGAGGAAACCTCTTCTAAAGTCCACTTTCAAGATACCTAGAGTATCCTCTCTGTGTATGACTTTGATCACTAGCATTTGACCATCAGGCTGAGGATCTGTTTGGACATTTTTGGCAAACATTAACAGCTGTTATCAAGGTGAGAAAGTGCATTACTAATCTCTTTGGTAGGGACTCGAGAGAAACACTTAAGCTCAGATAGTTACAGAAACACATTCAAGGTCACACAACTACTAAGTCTCAGAGCCAATCATCTGATTAGAGGGCTTGAGTTCATTCCAACTTCATCACATTGTCTTAGTAACTCATTGACACTGACTGCTTTCTAATCGTGTTTTCAGTTCTCTGTGCTTCAAAGGCAAATTTGGGCGATTCAGGTCCATAGAGATAAAGTGTTTTCCAGACTAGCTGACCCCTAGGAAAAGACTCGAGATTTGCTTTTGCCAGAAAATTCCAAAGGCATTATCACCTCTAGTCTGCTATGCATTTTAGATTGTGACACTTCCGAATCAAAATTGTTTAGTGACCATCTGGGCTGTTGTTAAACAGAGCTTAAAATTTATTTTATGCTTTTTGGCCCAGCAACTCCTTATCAACAAATATAGCATAAGAAATCACAGGTGTTAACATTTCGTGATGTTCACCTTCCGGACACAATCACAAAAGACAAAATGGTGCATAAGCTAATGTGGTGAAGGCAGCTGATGGTGCCTGGCTATTATAAGCTAAAGTATCTGGTGTACTAAGGGTTTAAAGTTAAACAAGCAACCATCAGCTACGAAGCAACAATGCCCATATGGAAGAAGCATACCAATCCGTGTGATCATGAGGTGTCAATGGTATCAGATCTCAGGCATCAGAAGGCCCAAAACAAGCAACTGTTTGCATGTCAATGAGAGAGGTCAAACTGGAGACCCAAAGCCCATCTGTAGACAAGTGAACATCCTCTTACATAAGGATCACAAGAAAGGGAAAACGAGTTAGGGTGCAGTAGAGCACAGACAAAACACCAACCATTTTTCTAGTTCTGTAATGCTTCTTTCCCACCACTACCATGACCCAAGTTCTATCTTACAAATCTGGCTAAACTAGACCCTGTACACTGGTACAGATAAGGGTCTCTCAACAAACAGAATCCAGGATAAACTCCTCAGGACCAGTAATGATAGTGTTATACCGTGATGGTAGGGGGATGGGGGGGGGAGAGAGAAGAGGGAGAAAAGGGGAACCAGGCTCAATGATCAATGTACAACCTTCCCCCACCCAAAGGGGATGAACAACAGAAACATGGGTGAAGGGAGTCAGTGAATGGTATGAAATATGAAAATAAAAATAATTTATAAATTATCAAGGAGTCAAAAGAGTCACAGAGTCGAGGAGAGAGGGAGCAGAAGGGAAAAAAGAGGAGCTGATACCAAGGACTCAAGTAGAAAGAAAATGTTTTGGAAATGATGATGGCAGCATATGTACAGATGTGCTTGATACAATTGATGCATGGATTGTTATAGGAGCTGTAAGAGCCCCAAATAAAATGATTAATTTTTAAAAAGAAAGAAATCAAAGGGGTGTAAAAAGAGCTGGCCTTGTAGCTAAAGGATTCTCACTGCTATCTTGTGTATTGTAAATTGTAAAGAAACCTTGGGTGGGGGCTTGGGAACACATCAACTATAATACACTCTTACCATGAAACATTATGAGCCATTAAAAATGATATCATCAACAAGTGTTTAAAAGTGAAGCCAAAAAAGATGCTTATGTTGTGAAAAATCGAGTTCTGAAATAGGATGTACACAATACACTATCATATTTGTTCTCTTCTCAGAAGCATGTGCTTACGAAAAATCGGGTTCTGAAATAGGCTGTACACAATACACTATCATGTTTGCTCTCTTCTCAGAAGCATGTGCTTATGAAAAATCGGGTTCTGAAATAGGCTGTACACAATACACTATCATGTTTGCTCTCTTCTCAGAAGCATGTGCTTACGAAAAATCGGGTTCTGAAATAGGATGTACACAATACACTATCATGTTTGCTCTCTTCTCAGAAGCATGTGCTTCCATAGCCAGAGCATTGGAAACATGCA
This sequence comes from Nesogale talazaci, assembly GCA_004026705.1. NCBI lineage: Eukaryota > Metazoa > Chordata > Mammalia > Afrosoricida > Tenrecidae > Nesogale > Nesogale talazaci. Next base: position 16,333 of record PVJH01003868.1, on the reverse strand, counting down.
TTGGAAACATGCATGCCAAGCTATTAGCAGTGGTCAACTTCAGAAAGCAGAACTGTAATCCTTCTCATGTGCCCTACCCCTTGGCATTTTCACATAAGACTACAATAAATCTGTTTTGTTTATGCAACATGGAAAATCACAATAAAAATTCCCTTCGCAAAGCATCTCTCTGCTTAGACTCATTGCTGAAAACTTTTATGTTATTTTAAAAATCATTTCATTAGGGGCGTATACACTTTTATCGCAATCCATACATCCATCCATAGTGTCAAGCACATTTGTACATTTGTTGCTGTCATCATTCTCAAAACATGTTCTTTCTACTTGAGCCCTTGGTATCAGCCTCATTTTCCCCCTCCCTGCCCCACCCTCCTTCCCTCAGAAAGCCTTGATAATTTATAAATTATTTTCTCATGTCTTATATTGTCTGATGTATCCCTTCACCCACTCTTCCGTTGTCCATCCCTCAGGGAGGGAATTATATGTAGAGCATTGTTATCAGTTTCCCCTTTCTCCCCCACCTTCCTCTTCCCCTCCTGGTATGGTTGCTCTCATGATTGGTCCTGAGGGATTTATCTGTCCTGGATTCCCTGTCTTTCCAGTTCTTATCTGTACCAGTGTTCATCCTTGGATCTAGCTGGATTGGTAAGGTAAAATTGGGATTATGATAGTGGGGCAGGAGAGGGGGTGAGGAAGGAGAGGGACCATTAAAGAACTAGAGAAAAGTTGTATGTTTCATCAGTGCTATACTGCACCCTGACCAGCTTGTCTCCTTCCCACAAAACTGGAAAATTTTAATAGCCCACTTGATGTTTAGTGAATGCATGAATAAGCTACAGTTGGAGAAATGTCTGATAAAGCAACAGTTCACCTGGTCTTGGCCATCTCACAAGATAACAGTGGAGAAGAAATACTGTAGAAAATCATGGAGCAGATGATTTAAGGGCAGATGCACGGAAGAATATGAACGTGGCACCTGGAAGGCAAGCTCAAGAGAGACTCATGGATACTGTCTGATCACTTCATGTAAAACACTCTACAGAAACTGATCTCGTCTTGTTTTTGGCTTCCATTTTGGGGCTCCTTCCAATAAGGAAATGCATCCTTGAAAAAGAAGTGAGTGAGTGTGCTCAAATTTACTTTAAATTGGGACCTCAGAAGGAGGGGAGGGGGGTTGGACAGTGAATGAAGAGATAGACTATTGAAGAAAAAAAGAATTTAAGGGTTCATTCATGATCATTAATTAGATGTGCCCAGCCTCCAGTCAAATAACATTGAGGAATGACGTGAATGTTATTCTGAACTGCAAAAGAATCAGACTGCAAAGGAAACAGAAGAAACTCGCCCAGTACAAAAAGCATCTCATCAGCCCAGACAAACATCCAGGGAGACATTTTGTAACAATGTGCAGGAGGATTTTCCTTGTCTATTTTAGGATGCCTTGCAGAGCTCTGTTGAGTTCCTGGCATTCAGAGGCACATGCCAAGGTCTAGCTCTCTTTCTTTGTTTCCTGAATCTATATCCTCTGTGTTATCCAACTAAAAAACCTGATCATTGATGAGAAGCAGTATTAACTTGAACTCATTATCAACACCAAACATGACTCCTAAGACTGAAGAGATAATTGTCATGTAGATGGCTAGTCTACCTGTAAAAACCACCATGCAGTCAGTGTAGAAAAGGAGACATGTGGGCCTCCTACACTATAATTCTCTAATGAAAGGAAGGCCTCCCCATCTTTCAATTCATCTCTTTCCTTTCAGCTCTAGAGCAGAACCTTGCATTTCTGCCAGATTTTCAATGTGGTTCTCAGAAGTTACCTGGGATCCAGTGTTATTTTTGTCTGTTCAGTGAAGCTGGGTCAGAGAGAAAAGCAGCAATTTCCCCCAGGTTGCACAATGTGTTAGTCCAGGTTGACTAAAGAAACAAATCCAGAGACACACATAGATGTATAGGACATAGTTTTATATAAAGAGTAATTGTACATTAAGAAAACACCCCAGCCCAGTCCAGACCAAGTCCATAAGTCTGATATTAGCCCAAATGTCCAGTACCAGTTTGTAAATTCCTCTTCAGACTCAAGCAACACATACATTGGCACAGAGTGCAGGAAGATCACAAGCCCGGAAATGGAAAGTCTTGTGGATCCATTGGTGGTGGAAGCATCTTAGCACTGACATGGGTCTCCATGTGGCTCTCCAGCTCCAAGGCTCTGGCTGTCATCAGCATAGCTCCATGTGCTTGTCAACACGAATGCCTCAAAGGGAGTACACTTGTACCCTGCCTCCAGCAAGCTATTTCTCTCTTTAGCGCCTCCAAATGAGATCATCGAGTTGTGACTTCATTGACAGACTAAACTTCACCCTCCACTCTTAAGTCTCACATTGACTACCGATGAAGTAATTGCCACACAGTCATTCCGAGATAGATTCTGAAAAAACTAATGAATTTTTGAAATGACACTTATCGAACTGCCCCTGAAACCCTTCAACTTCTCAGAACAAAATTGCAAATCTAGACATCTTCCACTCTTCTCAGAACCAAAATGTAGCAATAGTTTGTACCAAACCCATCTCTCAAGCTGAAATGAAGATTTTAATGGTGAGCCAACAGCTCAGGAACAAGTACTTAGGAAGCAGATTCCAAGGGGTTAAGAGTGCTCAAAGGAGGAAAGAGAGCGATGTGAATTCGTATTTCCAGAGCCATGCCTTCCCTGAAAGAGAGTGCAAACCAACCTTGTTGTTGATATTGCAGTAGAGACAATTTACATTTTTCCAGCCTACAAATTCATCTTTGAAAGAAAAACTTTTAATAGTACCTTATGGCACACAAATCCACAGCAAAAATTGTCTCATTGTGGGGCCTGCCGCACTATTAAAAATTGGGCAAGTCTTAAAAAAATATAAAAAATTGGGCAAGTCTCTACCATGCTACAAGCTTTCTTTTCAATAATAAGTATAACTATTTATTATTAATTTATTTTGTTGTTGTTATGGTTAGCTGCCATGGAGTTAAGTCCAGCATACAGGGGCCTATGAGCAACAGAACAAAACATTGCCTGGCCCTCTGTCCTCCTCATAATCTCCAGTATGTGGCTATCATGCCAATACAGCTCGTTAAAAATCTCCCTTGCCTTTCCTGGCCCTCTACATTGCCAAACATGATGTTCCCCACCAACTATTGATCCCTCCTGATGTAATGTCCACAGCAAGTGAGTCAAGCAATGCTATGAGTCAACCAATGTTCTTTTGTGGTCTGTAAGGTTTTTTCATTGCCTGATTTTCAAAAACAAAGATTGAGAATTATGAAAACACCTCTGCATTTGCATGAAAATTCAATTTACTAGAAGTCAGATTCACCCAGCGGTCTAGCTGATATGGGTTCAGCCAGTTAAATAAAGCATGGGTATTAATAGTGATATTGTGGTACTGGTTATCCTACTAAATGTCTATGTTCACTGATTCTATCCCAAATGAAATAGATGCCTTATACATAAATATATACCCCCCCACATGAGTGTTGTTTCCTCTTCAACCATAGGTTCACCAACAACTTGGCTTTAAACCCAGACACCCCTGCTCTCATTACAAAGAGAAGAGAAGCCCTGAGTGAGAAACTCAAGAGTATTTGAAATCTGGTCACAACTCCCTTCACTAATTTGGTTCTGTTCAGAAAAGAACACATGCTGACAGATTATATTTAATGCCTGGAAGAAGGGATCCAGCTCTCCTGGGAACCTGAAGTCATTTCAAGGGAGAGAAGGCATTCTGTCTAACAGTTTTTTAAGATGAATTTGATTAATCTAAAGACTAGAGAAAGGGGTTTTTTTCCCTTAAAAAATTACACCTAAACTCTCAAATGCTAACTAAAGTTTAGATGTTTTAGGGTGCAAAGTGAAAGACTGGTGGAATATGTTCCTATACAAGATCACATCTACCTCAAACCACACAAGTGCACATCCAACTTTGTTCCATTCAAACTGTCTTTATCTGAAAAATGAAAACATGGAGGTGGAGCTTTGGCTAGTGTATATTTTTAAGTAGTACCTTCTATCAGGAAAGGAAACAAACCCTGCTAATGGAAGTCCTAACTTTCTTTAAAACAGTTTAGTGGTCAATTTTCAAAAGTCCTTTGGATGTGTTCGTATTTGTAGAGCCAGTGACTGGATTTACCAGGTGACTTGAAATGAAATACTCTTGATTTTACCAGGAAAAGACCGTATATGTCTTTTCTATAGAGCGATTTGTGACTATAAGTTCCCACAAAAGGAACTGGTGAGACCCTGTTGGATTATGACAAAGGAACTTGACAAGAACTGACTTCGTTCAATGAGGCTATTAGCAAAGAATGCTGGCTATATCATGGACTGTCCTGGAAGAAGTAGAGTCAGAAAGATTTTTAGAAATTAGGGTGACAACATTTGATCTTGCTCACTTTGGACATATCATCAGATGAAACGAACTGCTGGAGAAAGACAGCATGATTGAAAGAGTTGAGAATCCATAAAAGGGTTTGAATTCATCTCGAGGAGATGAATTGACCCAACAGCTGCAACAATGGGGTCAAACAGCAACAGTTGTGAGAAGGCTCAGTGTATGGGCAATGTTTCTTTTGATTGTAAATAGAGTTGATATAAACAGCAACCAACTTGATAGCAGCTAATGACTACAACAAATCTATCAAAGGAAAACTCTGTTGTTCTTTGGTGAAACTGACTCATAATGACTGTGCATATAATAGAATATACATTGCTCAGTAGTCTTATTCAATGATCTTCCATATTATGTTGGATCATCTTTCTCTTCTGGTCAACTGGTCAATTAATGATCTTTCAAATTTCTTGGTTTAAAGAATTGCATCCTTCCAGTATGTATCCATTTGTTTAAACATCGCAATTGGCATTCTGTCAATTCCTAGAGCTTTATTTTTCACCAGAATAGTTTAGACTTTAATAGTTCATTTCTTGATCAGATGCTCCTGAAGTGATTGACCAATATTTCTTGGTACAGTAACTCTGTGTATTTCTTCCATCTCCCTTTAATGACTCCTGTGCCATTCCATATTTTCCCCTTCAATCTTTCAATATTTCAACTCAAGGCATGCAGTTCTCTCTACTATGTAGAATGTCTCTGAGTCAGAGCCAACTCCATGACACTTGACAATAGCCACATACATATCAAAGGATAATTACTACCCTGGTGATGTGAAGTATTACAAATTGTGAGCTAATGCCCTTGAGATATACAATCCAAGGAAGAGCCCTGGTAGTATAGTGGGTTATACATTGGGCTGCTAACTTCAAGGTCAGCAATGTAAAACCACCAGCCACTCTAAGGGAGAAAGAAGGCTCTTTCTACTCGTCTAATGAGTTTACATTCTCAGAGATCCACAGAGGCAGTTCTACCCTGTCCTAAAGTGTTGCTACCAGTTGATATTAACTCAATGGCAATAAGTTTGGTTTGGATTTATAATTCAAGAAATTGTAAGTTCAACTTTAGGATGAAATGAATTCATCAGTGTGTGCTTTGGGGATGACTAAAATGTTGTATTTCTGTTTGTTTGTTTTTAACTCTATTATGGGTTAGATATCTTAATGACTTTACTTAGGGGAGTGAATTGAAATTGAATATAAATACCAGTTAAAAAATTACTTCCATTTGCAATAACCTGGGGACATGCTTAAAAATGACTCTAAATGAAAGAACCAGAAAGAAAATTGTTGAGCTAATGTAATCACCAAAATGAAAAAATTTCAAACAGAAAAATTGCCCGAAATCTTTAAACTGATATGAGGACAACTTGAGATGCACCCTACCCCTGATTCTCCTTGTCTTTTCAAAGATTTTAAAGAAAAAACAATTATTTCAATTGTCTTCAAGAAGAAAGACAGGACTCTCTGGTCCAATAAAGAGTTACAGTCTCAGAAATCCATAGAAGCAGTTCCACCCTGTTCTGTAGGCTAACCAGGAGTCAGAATGCGCAACATGGCTGTGAGTTTGGGATAAAACAATTATACACCTTTGTAAATTTGAAAATGTTTTTCTCTTAGGTCTATACCTTTGTTTCCCTCAACTCAGTCTTCCAACAACTCTCACTGCGGTCGAGTTCATTACAGCTCAAAGCGCCCACAACAGCACGGTGCTATTTCTACCCCCGTGGACTTCTAGGATGGTAACCCTTCACAGGAGTAGAAAGTCTCATCCTTGTCTGACAGAGTGACTGCTGGGTTCACACTGCTGACCTGGAGGTTAGCAGCCCAACTGGTGACCCCTACGTTACCATGGTTCCTTACAAATGCTGATGTTAGCCATGGGCCTACAGTGTTTCCAGTCGGCCTTATCCCCAGAAGTTATTTGAGCTACATGAGAGACAGATTTCCATGTGCCTCACTATGGGATACATGCGCTGCCATCATAAATGACTTAGAAGAGAGATTCAAACAAGAATTCTTCTTCAACTTTCTACCAATAAGCAGTTGCAATATACATCAACCCATGGCAACCCCATGTGTGCCAGAGTGAAATGCTCCACAGCATTTTCACTGGCAGGTTGTTCTGCCTTTCTCCCCAAACACCTCTGAATGGATCAGAAGCAACAAACTTCCTATTAGCAGCCAAGCACACGTTAACCATGTGAACCAACTAGAGAGGACTTCATCATCTTCGAAAACTCTCCCTTATTCTGACTCTAGTAAAAGCTTCTCTAGATGAGGAGATCCAGAGGGCTAGAGACATCAGAATCTACCTGGTCACCTCTTTAATTTTAATGTAACTCAGACAAGAATATTTAAGCACACCACAATGACTGCAAGGCCAGGCATCCTTTTGCCAATGAGCTTCTCACTGCTCTTGCGGATAGAGTGTGGTTTCATTTCTCTGTCAATGGCAGTGGCCCTGAGACTATTTTTGGTCTAAACCTGCTGCAGCATTCTAAGAAAACACCCTTTTTTGTTTTGTTTTCTCTTTTACACTGAGTCACATTCTCTGTCACTACATTTGAAACATAGTAATATCTAGCTCTTTCTTACTGGGCATGAACTGTCTTCATTACTCTCAGGATCCTGATAGAGGAGTTCTTATCCTCAAAAGATTAAGCACCTCAATAATCCTGCTTAACTAGGATTATCTGCTTGGTATATGGGGGTGGGGGGGGTCTTCCAAAAGCTTGCAAAACATAGACCTAAAATGTTAAAATTTTATACATGAAGTTGATTTCTCAACACAAGTTCTATCAAGTTCAGTGCTCCTTTGTCATGTAGTGTGGTATCAGTCCATTCCTAATGAACTGAGGACTAAACCATGTCAATGCAATCTTTTAAATTATTAACCAAAGGAAAATAGTTTTCAAATATATATTTTTTAAGATTAGGATATAAAAGAAGTCCAACTAAGTCAACTCATGACATGCTTAATCAGTTATCTTTGAAAATCCTGCAAAAGTATCCTTGTTTGACATGAGGAATGACCAGGAATATCGTCATGTTGAAGCAGGACATTCTGGTAAAGCGTTGCTGGGCATTTTACTGTTAAAATTCTGGCTCACTTTCTCAACATACTCTGATAATCAGAAAATGTTATAATAGTTCTTTGGTCCTTCAGAAAGTCAATAAGCAAAATACCTTGAACATCTCAAAAAATTGTTGCCATGATCTTTGCTCTTGACTCATTTTCTTTTGCTTTGACTAGATCACTTCCACCTCTTGGTTGTCATTGCTGTGATTGTGTTTTGTCTTCAAGATCATAGTGGGAATCCATGTTCCATCTTTTTGTTACAATTATTCCACTAAATTCTTCAAACTCTTGATTCCACTTGGTTAAAATTTCCAGTAGGAATTCTTCTTTGTCTGTTACTGATCTTGGTACACATCAAGTGGAAAGTTTTCTCAACTTTACTTTTTTAGTCAGAATTGTGTAAAAATAATCCATTGAAATGTCTGTGGAGTTGTCAATTGTTTCTTTAGTTAGTCGTTGATCCTCTTTAATTAGAACACAAAGGTAGTTTCCCTGCAAATTGATGTAGATGGGTTGCTACTAGGGGCTTCATCTTTGACATTGTTCATCATTCATTCTTCTCCCTTCTTAAATGAATACTCTTTTTACAAACTGCTTTGGCATGTTGTCCCCATAAGCTTTTCATAAGACATTAGTGATTTATCCACTCTTTCACCTAACTTTCCCCAGAAATGGGATGTATGTTCTTGGCTCCACTCTTATAGAATCATGTTGCTCTGTTAAGGGCTTTTTTCAGACTGATGGTCTATCTTTCTTGATACTTCAAATTTGATCCCATTAGACATGTTATAACAACTTAGTACAAGTTTATCTTGATGCCAAAACATTTTAAAACGAAGCATAGTTTGTTCATAATATACATTTTCCATGAACTTGTTGAAGGCGCTCCATGTAGCAAAGGAGATATTTCTTAAACAATGAAGTCTTGTACATAATTAAATAATTAACTTCAATTATTTGGTGGCACCGAAGAAAGACAGAGAGTTCTACTCCCATAAATAGTTACAGTCTCAGAGACCCACAGGAGGTCACTAGGAGTCAGCAGGGACTTGGCAGCAAGGAGTTTTTGTTGGGTTTGTTTTTGTTTGTTTCTTTGTCTGTTTGCTTGTTTTGGGTGGCACTGTCAAGTCAGCATTGGACTGTTAACTTCAAGGTAGTCAGTTCAACTCCACCAGCCACTCCTTGGGAGAAAAGATGTTTTCTTCCATTTATAGCTTCAGAAACCCCATATAAGATTACTAGGTCAAAATTGACTGAATGGCAGTGGATTTGGGGCTTTGGTTCAGAATACTATGAGAGTTTATGGTAGAAAGAGAAACTTCTGCCTAAGGCAGGGCTGCTCAATGAGAGAAGCTATGACAATATTTGTAGACACCTTTGGTTAGTACAATTAGAGAGAAGCAGGGGTGCTTTTGGCATCCAGTGTGTAAAGGATTAAAATATCACTAGTCATACTACAGTGAACAGGACAGCCCCTCACAACCAAGAATTTTCCAGGCCTCAAAGATCATTAGTCTTGGTGTTGAGAACTGTTGGCCTGAGACATTAACTTTGAAACACACAGACAAAAAATCCCCTGGAAATTTTCCTGAAGAACAGGTTGTTAAACCCCATGCCTAGAGTTTCTGATTTACCTATGTGGGTGATGGAATCTGAGAATCTGCTTGTCTCACAAGTCCCCAAATGAAGCTGACACTTCTGGTCCAGGGATGTGGTAATTGAATAATCTGATGTCAATTTGATGATTTAAGAGTGAAGGGGTAGAGTCTAGCCTATTAATCAGGTCATAGCCAATGAAAACTCTACGTGGGCATGGCCTTCTCCTGAGGAAACTGTGAACTCTGGTATTCCTCCCTGGAGGTGGAAGACACACACACTCTCTTGCTCTGCTAACTTACTGTGAGACATTTCTACAAGAAGCCACATGAAGTTACTCTGATGTAACCAGAACCCTGGGAACTGGAAAAGCCACCTGGAGACTCCTGTCGGCACAGAGATGTTTACAATTCCACTGGATTCGCAAGACTTCCTACCCTCTGGCCTGGGTCTTCCTGCATTCTGTGTCATTGTATGTGTTTTACAAGTCTGAAGAGGACTTTGTAGGTGGATCTTGGATATATGGAATAATATCAGATGTATGCATGTGATCTGGACTGGCCTGTAATGTTTTCTCAATATTCAACTGCTCTTGTACATAAAGCTCTTTCTTGTACACATTTGAATGTGTAAGGGTTTGTTTCTCTAGTCTACCCAGACTAACACAAAGGACCGCACTCTATTGGCCTAGAGTTATTTCTTTTCAAGGACAATCTCAACAAAGAGACGTGCAGTGATTTAGAGGACTCATTTTTGTCAGCTGCTACCACGTGATGGCCTAACTCATGACAACCCCCGTACCACCCAGGCCTGGACTGTCACCATGAAAAGTTGCAGATCAAAACCAATGTGATCAGTAGGGCTTTCACTGCCCAATTCCCAGAAGTTCATCCTCAAGTCTCTTTAAGTCCAGAAGCTAGGTTTCAACTAGCTAAGCATCGTGGCAACAACGCACACGGTCCCACTGACACGCAGTCGGGGTCTACAAAAGTCCATTGGCCAAGAAACCCATGTCTTCCACAGAGAAGGTGAGAATCCTACCACCGAACCATCAAGGCCCTCATAGGAAAGTAAGCCAGAAAAAAAAAAAAAGTTAAAATGTTGCAATCCTCGCAAAAGTCCAGACGCAGGATACTATGGCAAGTTCAAGAAAGTGAATTGAAGGAGCCTAAAGTCATGTAAGAATTGTGGCTTCTTCCATTTAAGATCAAGGGAAAGACACTCAATAGAGGTTAGAAGGGATAGGGTAACAACAAGGCGGCTGAGTTCAGAGAGTTAGAGCAGGTTGCCTACAGTTTGCTATAATGAAAGAACTTAGTCTTTGGAGCCAGACGGTCCTCGATTCCAATCCTAACTCAATCCCTTAGTACTTAGTTCTATGATCAGGCGCATTTAACTTCCCCGAGCCTCGATTTTCTCATCTGTAAAATGGGGCCATTCAGACCTCCTTCGCTCAATTGCCATGAGAACAAATGAGATCATGTTCATAAAAGTGTCTGGCACACAGAAGAACTCAATGAAGGCTAATTCTCTTCCATTAAGTGTAAGTGATGAAAGGACGAGGGGCTCATCCAGAACCTCATTTGCATCTCAAAGGGCACCCAACAAAGCATGATGTCAGCAACCCAGGTCTGTCCAAAGAGCACTTGCATCACCTGTGTGTGCCAAACCTGTGCCAGGGCCTGCTGTGGGTGTGTTAAAGTGCAAATTAGGCAACCACCTGCCCACACAGAAATGCTGCACAGCTAATGCTAGGTTTGCAGATACCATCACAGAGCTCAGGCTAAAGTTACCTAATTTATAGATGTTTGGATACATCAGAGGCTCTTTTACCACGTCGCTTATTGTTTTGTAGCCTGACAATGGGAAGGAGAAGTAGGGTTTGGAACCACCATAAATAATAATACTTAGCACTTAAGTAACATTTGCCATCTTCAAAGTCATTTGCAAACTCTGACAGATTTAGACTTACCCAGCCCCAGCCTTGGGAAAGTGTCATTATCTTTGTTTCTTCAACACAGCAATGAGGATGAGGTAATGAAGTTACTCAGGCCCTGTGGCCAGTTGGCCTTGACATGGGCTGCTTTAATTTGATCCAGGCATCACTAGTGAGCCCACTTCAGAAAGACCTGGGTGCTTTGCTGGACCAGGGACAGTGTAAAATGTCTGACTGGAAGAGTAAATCCCACTTTTCAAGGATCCCTTGTGACTCCAATTTTGCATGATGTACCCAGCTGGAAGTGAACCACACTTAATTGTGAGGCTTAGTTTTGCTCGATAGGTAGGTGCTGTTTCTGGTTCCCCAACTTTCTCACTCTGTTCCCTTCCAGATAACTGAACAAAAGTCAGGATTTTGAGGGGTGAGTAATTAATTATACAGTTAAAAATGATAAGATCTCCACATTTCTCCATCTATAAAGTGGAGATAGTAATCCATGGGGCTGTGACGACAATGGATGAAAAATGCCAGGTAGGTCATCGAATCTTGGAGGCCTGCCTTATCATCATTGTGGTCGATGTCACTGCCCTCGTATTTATGCTATTTAACTCTCTACAAGTTTCACACATGCCCTATCTCAACCACCACCTGCAACCATAGTTTCTGGGGTCCAGAGGTTCAAGGAAACCATTTAAAATGGCCTCCACTAAAATTCTAGGTCTGGGAAGTACCAATCAGCTCTACCCCCACCCTAGTCCTATCCTTCTTCCCCCAGGGGATGGCACTTGAACAATGATGACAAAGCAAGTAAGTCTGTCGTACTTTGTCTCTGGGTATAGGACTCTCCTATTCATATGCCTGGAAGTCCTTCAGACTATTTCAAATTTTGAAGGTGCTTTGCAGTAAATTGCACTGTGGTAGAGCTCACGTTTTGTGGTAAGATAGACCTAAACCACACACCGACCTTGCCTGGTGCCTTTTAGCTTCTCAGGAACTTAGAACCCTATAAAATAGAGACTGTATACTGATGGTAAAGGATTTCAAAGAGAAAATATCTCTCTGGTGCTGAGCACAAAGCTAGGTATCTGTAGCATAATTCCTTATGCTATTCTTATTGCTAGTTGTCCTCTCATTGACTCTGGCTCATGATGACCTTACCGAAAATGAAACGAAGCATTGCCTGCTCTGGAACCACCTTCATGCTCTTGAATGTGTTTGAGCCATTGTTGTGGCTATTTTGTTGACTCTTGGAATTGATGGCTTTGGTTGGTTGGTTGGTTGGTCATTGGTTTGACTTGCTCTCCATAAGGTTTTCATTGCCTGGATTTTAAAACCAGATCACCAGGTCTTTTCTCCTAGCCGATCTTTGTCTGAGAGTTCCACTGAAATCTGTCCACCATGGATGACCCTGCTGTCATTGTTAATCTTGGTCTTGAAACACAAATCGCCTAGGTTCCAGCTATTGTTCTATTTATTGCTAGACTGTTAGTGCTGCTATCACACCCCTATAATATTCATACAAAAAAAAGTATTGAATCTGAACACAATGTTTGATGAAGCTGCTGATTCCTCTCCTATAGATTTCACTCCTGTAGCGAAAAGCAACTGTTGTCCCAAATGATAAAATTTTGTTACTTAAACATAATATTGCTATCTGTGGTCCAATTCCAGAAATTAAGTTCTTTGTTTTGTTTTTTAATTCTTCGTGTCTTTTTGCAGTGATTGAAATCACTCCGTTTGAAAGAACTGCTTATTACAGGACAATCAAAAGCAAGGAAGAACCAGATCCAGGGAACAACATTGTTGGACTCATTGTTGGACTATTGTTGGATCCCAGCTGGGATCTATAACTTTGGCAAGACCAATCCTTTCTAGAGGTTGGCCTCTTCACATATAAAATCCTTGCCACACACCATCAAAACGAAAACAAAACTCTCTACCCTCGAGTGGCAGCTGACGCTATAGGACAAGATAGAATTGCCCCATGTGCATTTCTGAGATAGAAACACTTCATTCAAATAGAAAGCCTCCTGCATCTCCCATTGCCATGCACTATAGCATGATGTTACATGTTTGATTCTAGGTCTATACAAAGCTGGGTTCAAACGTCAGCTCAACTGCCAGTTGGAAGTTTGGAAACTCAAATCTATCCAGAAGTGGCTTACAAGACAGGTCAGGTAATGTTCTTCAGAAAGGTCACAGCCTTGGAAATTCGAGGAGGTGTTGTCCTCTGCCCACGTGGGGTTGCTGTGACTCAGAATTGGCTTGAGGGCAGCTAACAATCATGACTACACCAAAGAGAAATGACAGCTTGGTCAACACTATACTTCAGGGAGTGGAATATACTTGTTTCAGGCAGAGCAGCAGTCTCAAGGATAACAACATGGAAAATTACAGTGCAATTGTGAGTAGTAGAGATCTGGATGTGGAATTCTGGCTGTCATTATATCTGAGAAAGGCAGCAAAAAGAGGAGGGTGAGGTCAGGGGTGGGGGTGGGGGGTTGTGGTAGTGATCACAGGACCCAATGGACCCTGGTGTGGTAATAATCTATTGCTCTAGAACAAGCCTCCCAACATTTTGTAGATGAAAACATCAAAAATCATGAATCTTCACTCTCACCGAGCCCCAGATGAAGCAAAGAAAGAGGATATATATATACAGACAGTTACAGTAGGGCAGAGTTTGGATAAACCCTATCAGAAAGAGACTGGACAGTGGGCCTATGTGCTCTGACACCCCTTCCTGCTCTCAGGTTCCATGACCTTCTCCCAGAAATGAACATGGGGGCAGTTAACATTCCCTTTCCCCTAGGTGGGTGGTAGAAGCTTTCATCTTTGAATGTTTATAAATGCCTTTGAAATGGAATGCACTGCATACATGCTATGAGCTATTATTAATATGGTTTCCAAACACCTCTCTCCACATGATAGTTTAGGAACAAAGCATGAAGGATGTGAATGTCAGAGATATAGAGAGAAAACTGTGTGCCTGCTCAAGGCACAACCCAATGAAGGAATGCTCTTTATTCTCACCCTGTCCAAAGAGCAGCAAGTTCACAGTAAAGTGCAATGGAACTGAATCATAGATGGATGGAAAGGCTGGATCAAAGTGTATTCACCCAGATTTGTGGAATATCTATTGGTGAAAAGGAGCTCTGCGTATCTGTTGGGTGAGCATCAGAGTGCTAACCACAAAGTTACTGGTTCAAATCTACAAGTTACTCTGTGGGAGGAAGATAAAGCTATTTGTTCCCATAAAGCTTTACTACTTCAAAACCCTGCATAGGGTCCCAATGAGTCATAATCAATCTATATCAGGGCAGGGGTGCAGCACACACAATTAGGCACTGTGCAAGGTGCAAGACCTCCCCAGGTAAAAGATTACATGCTGCTGCAGACATATCCATTAACCTCAGCTTGAGGAAGTCTGTGTCAACAGATAGAGGCATAAGGACCGGCAGAGCACAGGAGAAGACTTGCCTTGTCGGTATGCAAAGAAAGTCTATCTAAAATTCTCACTGCAATCAGAGAGGGTATGGGCCTAAAGTGGTTTTGTTTCTGGGTCACTCGAGAATCCATTAAATGCAAATGGGACAACTAGAACAAAAATCATGAGAGCACTCACACAGAGTAAAAGAGGAGCCTCATATCCCTGAAAACTTTTGTAGGCATTGCCACAGGGAGCTGAAACTGCTATCTATATACACCTTCCCATCAAGCATAAGAACACAGTATTCTAAAGGCATGATAATAATGAAAGTTTCCATGGAACGTTGTGGATCCTCTCCCTAGAGAACACAATTAGAAACAAAGATTTGTGTTAACTTTCTCCTGGGGTTCACAAGCTTCTGAGAGCTCTCGCCTCCCTCGGCATATTGGGGTTCTTTCTTTGTTGGGGCCTCCTTTATACTGCATAATCAGAAAACTCTGGGCAGATGCAAAACTATACCAGGTCTTCTCCATCTCTGGGCATCTATCCCAGGGCCCAGTATGCCATGCATCAAAAATAAATATTTGTTTAATGGCAATAAAATAAAAAGCATTTTGAGGAGCAGCAGGTCTTCCTGGAGCTCTACACCCTAAAATCCTTTTAGTTGTGTCCTTGTAAATGAGCCAATAACCATAGGACTGAAACACCAAGAACCATTTCAAGAACAAGGCAAGGTTGAAGCCTGGACTCTCTTTTCCACTTCCCACTGACTTGATTTCCAGTTCCTTGTGGCCTCACATGAGTCAGTATAGAGCTGTGCTCCAAAGACTTTTCTCTGGCTGAGGTCAACAAAGCAGGTCACCAGATCTTTCTACAGAGACACCTCTGGCTACCCAAGCTTCAACCTTTTGTTAGTAGATAGGGATGTTAGCCATCTTACCACTCCGAGATTCTTACCTGCAAGGAACTACCGGGTACAAAGTCTGTTTTGGGAGATTTTAAAGGGCCATCCATAAATGATAAGGTCAAAACCTTGAATCCCAGAAAAATCACAAAGCAGCACATGATTCAAATTTATCTATCTGAGCTTCATCAACCTTGGTCTACTCCAAACACCTGGGGATGCCCCTACAAAAGGGATTGAATGAAAGCCAGCTGCACTCCAGTTCATTCTCCTTTTAAAGGCCACAGGATAAACTCTTCCACAAAACAGCTGCCCACAGAATGCCACTGCCTGAATGAAAAACACCTTCTCATTCAAACAAGGTCCTTGTTGATGGAGTCAAGGGAGAGCACGGGAGATCGAGGATTCAAAAGGTAGTAGCTGTGAGTCGCCACCAAATTGACACAAATTCATAGCAACCTCCGGCACAAGAGAGCAAAGCATTGCCCTGTCCTGGTCCATCCTCCTGGTCCCTGATTCGCTCTAGTCCATCACTGCAACCAATTCCGGTCTATTTTCAGTGCCTTCCAGCCTGGGCCTCCCACCACTGTATCAGAAAATAGATTGTGGTGATCCGTGGTGGGTTTTGTTAACTGATTTTCAGAGGCACATCACGGGGTCTTTCTAGTGTGGAAGCCCTGTTCACACAGTAGTTAATGGACCTTGAAACGCCCACAGCACAGCTGACAGCAGCCGGGCAACCTGCAAGCCACCAGGTTCAGACAAAGTGGCAGACAGGGGCCGGCTTCTTGAGGAAGGGTTTCGTAAAGTTCGGCCTCCTGTCATGATGCTTCTCCGCAGTGGCCAGCCCCCTGGATGAGGCCACTAATACCGAACCATGCAGGTATCACACGGCCAATTAGAAGGACCCACCATCACTGCTTTGACCCAGGGACCAGGACCGCCTCCCTGCA